>JACXGJ010000133.1:57083-172825 GCA_016801105.1 Esox niger | reverse complement strand
GACGCCGCCGCCCACGGAGGACTGGCCGCCTTTGACGCCGCCGCCCACGGAGGACTGGCCGCCTTTGACGCCGCCGCCCACGGAGGACTGGCCGCCTGCGCCGCCGCCGCCCACGGATGACTGGCCACCGCCTCCGCCGCCCGAGCCAGCGGCGCCCCCTTCTGTCCCGGCTCCACCGCCGCCCGAGCCAGCGTTCTGACACCTTCATATGGATCATAGGTTAAAATGCTGGGATTATTTTGGCTATGAAAAGGACAATGTAGAACCTATTCCTTTTGTAGAACCTTCCAATTGGGAACCTGCTTTGAACGCTGTCTCTGATCCAATTAGGGCTTCGATACAGGAGGACGACCTGTGCTTGAAACATCTGACTGCCATCTGATGCCACAGATAACCTCACACCATTACAAAGTAGATCCATCTCGGCATTAAGGGAGAACTTTAGCATAATCATTAAACCAGCTGACAAGGGCTCCCAGATTGTTATTATGGATAAAATGCATACCTCAGAAGCAAACAGACAATTAGAAGATACTAAACATTATATTCCACTGTCACATTCCATACAAAAGGATACCCAACAGGCTCTTCGTGTATTGGTGGGTGATTGTTATAGGGACAATTGAGTTATCTTTAGGGGGAGGATACCCCTAGACCCAGACAATTTTGTCTGTTACCTAAAATGCATAAGGATCCAGACACATGGACAATACCAGGTAAGATTTTATGTGGCAGGCCCATCGTTTCTGATTGTGGTTCGGAGTCTTATAGGGTGGCAGAGTATGTTGATCTTCATCTTAATCCCTTGGCCAAAAAACATCCTAGCTATGTGAAGGACTCTTCTGCGTTTGTGGATAAATTGAAAGGGTTAAATGTTCCAGCAGTCATGTTTTCAATTGATGTGGACAGCCTAAATACAAAGATTGGGCCTCCAGGCAGTAAGGAACATCTTAGCAAGTACCCAGACCCCAAGAGACAAGATGAGGTTTTACTTAATCTCTTGGAGTCAGGTTTGATGAAAAACAATTACCTACCTCCATATTCACGGTACAGCGATGGGGGGGGAAAAAGCCCCTGCCTATGCAGATATTTACATGGCGGAGTGGGAGCAAATGGTTTTCCCCAAGTGTCAGAGGTTGCCATTGCTATATATGAGGTATTTGGATGACATCTTTCGACCCATTCTATGTTTGAGTTTGAGACATTTATACAGATTCTGAACAACCATCACAGTCAAACAATGTACAGCTAGAATATATTTAATTTTTGGATACAGAAGTGTTCTTTATGCAACAGGAGGATGGAACTAAGGGCATAAAAAGTGTATTTTAAACCACTGGACAGACACACTTCTGTATAAGACCATCTGTCACACTAATCATACATATAAGGGTTTGATAAAATCACAAGATTTCATAGACTTTGTACTCATATTGAGGTGGTAACCAGAATCCTATTTACAGCTCTGACCCAGGGGGTACTCTAAGAGCTTCCTATGCTCCATCATGGCTGAGGTTTGGTTCATGTTCGAGGTGCCAGTTAAAAAGGAAACAACAGAGTCGTCTCTTGATTACCTTGGTAACCGCTTACATGTATCCCAGAAATGTAATACCGTCAAAGGGTAATCTCAGCCTACCGGAGAAATAACAACGTAAAGGATATTCTGGTACACTCAGGCTTTGGACGAACTCTTGAACTCTTAACATCATATCTTAAGAACTTAGAGTATTTCGAGAATGAACATAGCAGTCTGGGGGCTCCTATTGGACGGCGGTTGTCTCTTGATACATCCAATGCAGTATATGTAGTGGAGTGCCAGGAGTGCCGGAACCTGTATATTAGGGAGACCAAGAACACACTACTCAAGCAACCTCTACTGTATGAAATGAATCTCCCTTGACAGTGTTGTAAAATCATTTTGGGGAACATTCCATTAACAACTTACGAATTACAGGTTTGGAGTCAAATGTGAAATGGACTAGGGCCCAGAGACAGCGAATAGAAAGAAATTGGATAATGAATCTGAAAACAATTACACCAAAGGGATTAGATTAAAAAACGTAGCCTTTTTGACTTAACTGGTCTGTCTGGTTTCAGGGTGGTGCACCTTGCAGCAGTCCAAGGGGGGCCCCAACTAGAAACACCTAGATACAGAGGGGAAAGAAATAAAGACCTGCATATTCTATACTTACCTGAATATGGCCATCTGTGAAAGGAATATTGCATGTGCCCCAGCATCCTCACTACATGCAGTCTAATGGCTTAGTCCTAATTATGAAATAAAAATGGTGAGGGAATTATCCCCTAACCCTAATTCTAAACCTAACACCCTAACCTTACAGAGTTCCTGTTTCCTCAAAGCGTGCGTTTTTACACCCTGGTTGTGAAGACTGCTCAGGAGTTTGTGACCTGGTCCCTGGTGTTCCTGCCTGTCCTGGTTTCTCAACAGGTTTTTTCGCTCCTTTTTAATGTTCTCAGCCATAGACCTTAGGGCAATCACCTTCTTGTTCACAGAGAGGACTTTAAGATTGACAATCTGTTTTACACAGGATGTCCTTCTCCATTTGCTGCACCTTTCTCTCCCTTCTGTCCACATCGGCTTTCTGTTCATCCAGCTCTGCCTTCAAGCTCATAATTTCAACATCCTCTCTTTGTGTTTCCTTTTCGTGGGAGTGGATACGCTGAATCTCAGCAACCATTTGGTATCTCTGCTCTTTCCCACATTCCTTGGCAGCAGCAGCAACACACTTTCATCTCTACCTCATCTCTCAGAGCCTTACCTCTCTCCTCTCTGTCTTTCACTTTATCCAACGGACTGTTGAGGTCCATCTTTCTGAGGCGGTCAATGTAGACCTTAGTATAATCAATAATACTTTTATATTATAAAGCATTACACAAATACATGTAACTTCATAAATACATCTAAGGCCCCTTTGTGGCATCTTGATGAGACACTGCTATTTCTGGAAATGTGAAAAAACATGACACTGAAAAAGATTAAATACTTATTTTCCAGCATAATTTACCAATAAATTCATTAAAAACCCTATGATGTGACTTTCTGGATTCAAATTTTGTCTCTCATAGTTGAAATGTGCCTATGATGAAAATCATATTTTTAAGTGGGAGAACTTGCCCAATTGGTGGCTGACTAAATACTTTTTTGCCCCAATGTACATCCCTCCATAATATCCAAATGGTTCAAAACTCTGCTGCCAGATTATTCACTCACACCAAGTTCTGGCAGCATATCTCCCCTATTCTCTGTGAGTTACCTATCTCCCAACCCCTCAACTAAAAGATCCTCCTATTGACATTTTAAGCACTAAACAATATCGCCCCTGCCTACCTCTCCGACCTTCTTCCTTATCAAACAACACACGCACACTCTGTTCCAGTACTGCAGGCCACCTCAACATCCCCAATTCCAAGCTCAAAGGCTTTGGTGACAGGGCATTCTCATCTCTGGAACTCTCTCCCCAAAACCATCCTTGACTCTGAGACTATCCGCATCTTCAAGCTGAAATTCTGAACTCTTGTCTCGCACTCATCTTTTGATCTTAATCCCAAATGAAGGAACTTGCCTTGCTGTTCCAATACTTTTGGAGGGGACTGTATGTGTTGGTCAAGGCTTTGAATGCATTGGGGTTTATTGTACCGCTGACCAATGTTCAAGTGGCCGTTGAGAATTTTCTGCGGGGGCTGAACAACTTGAGCCGTTGAGAACAGGGATGCATACATGGATACATTTAACAAGGAAGCTGTATGCAACGCAGTAGCGTCTTGGTGTGACGAAAGCTGAGACTGCTGTCTAAGGATGGGTAACTTCAGTTGTTGTGTTTACATGTATCTAAACAAATCATATGTGGGTTTAGTGATTAAACAGTTAATGCACAAAGTTATCACGAGCGGTATTGATGTTTGTAGACCTTTTAATAACCAAGACCATGTCGGTAAAAAACTTTTTAATAATCTGACCAAGCATATTGAAACGGTCAGAAACAGATCTGATGATAGGCCGCAGTTGTTGTCAAACGGTGTTGAATTGAAGGACCTAAACAACTTCATGTATAAACTTCTTACATTTTCAAATGCTGATAACAAAGACTTTAACAGAAGTTTGTGTGGTAAAATGGTTGAGTATTGTTGCTGTGGATGTAGAATGTATATCTAAATTGCTTACAGATTTTATAATCAGCACAAATCTGATTTTGTGTTACTTTTCTGAATTTCTTGGATGATGTTGTTAGGAATCGGCCGTTTCGTATAGTGGTTATATTAATAATTTGCGTACCCGGTTGTCAAGGGAGAGAGTACATCATTTGTTTATTGCAGCATTAAATAGTCTTGTTCATGAGGTTACGAACCTGGTTTTCCTTACACAACCTCAATCTCATCTCACTCCGTCTCTTCTCACTATAATGTTGGTTGCAAGCTGTAATATACATTGAGGGGCGTGTTTACCTAAAAAAGCCAAGACATTAACCCCCATGCCAACTGGTTATCAGAGCGCAACCTACAGAGATAATCTAAACAGAGAAGTTTCTGTTGTTCTCATTATCTAGGCACATTCACTTCCATGAAACGTATATTCATATTTTAGTTGTTAATGCTCAAATCCCACAACGTGTAATTCAAATGAAACATGCATTACTTTTCATTATAGCCAGAATGCTCTGCGATGTCGTAACGTGTTACGAAAAGCATTTACTATGATCCCAGCAAACACTGGTGCTTATGTGGGTAGAGAGGGGTTGAAAATGTATCCACCGATCAGACCGTTCTTCAACTTCTATTCCTGTACCAACATATCCTGGTGTAGTTAATGGATTCGGGGAAAATTCCTCATCGGTTTCTTCGGGGGTGGTAAGATGATTGCGGCTCTGCTATCCATTTGTAATCTCTTCCCAACGCCCTAAATTACAGTTAAGCTGCTAGCTTTCAATGGTGTTTCACCCAAAACGCTGATCGCTGCACAAATCCGCCATGGTTTGTCATTTTTTAGGTAAGTTTACTCAGGCAATACTGAATGACAATCACAAATCATGGTTTAAATACACAGACCACACCAATCATCTAGTAAAACATGAAAGGGTAACACCCGATGGTGGACATGATTGGTTCTTTTCATGCGCCATCATAGCACTGAGACTGCACTTGTGAAGGTAACAAATGACCCTCTAATGGCCTCAGACATAGGTTCCGTATCCGTCCAGTTGCATCTTGATCATAGTGCTGCCTTTGACACTATTGATCACTCCCTTTTCTTAGTGAGATTGGAAACCTATATTGGGCTACATGGACATGTTTTAGCCTTGTTTAAATCTTATTTATCTGAAAGATATCAGTTCGTATGTGTGGTTGACAAGTCCTCTGACAATGCAAAGGTATGTTTTGGTGTTCCTGAAGGCACTGTATTGGGCACATTATTGATCTCACTATAAATACTGTCTCTGGGTAATGTAATCCGGAATCACTATGTCAATTTTCACTGTTATGCTGATGACACAAAGTTGTATATTTCAAGGAAGCATGGAGAAACCCCAAAATGTCCTACTTTGGAAGCATGTGTTTCAGATATTAGGAAGAACAGAAATGCTAGTTTTAGGAACCAAGAAACAAATAACTTTGTTTGCAGATCTCTAGGTGAACCTTGAAGGCTGCATGGTCGTATCCCACAAAAACGTAAGAATCCTCGGTGTCAACCTTGTCCCTGACCAGTCCTTTGATGAACAACATCAACATAACTTATACATATATCTCAAGAGTTTTCTTATTTAAATCTTTGAAACATTGCAAAAATGGCAGAGTCACTGGCTTGTTGTTGTCTCTGTGTTACGCACTTGTGCAATTGAGCTCTACTCTGCTGGCAATACTCGGCCCTCATTGTGGGTGGTTGTGGTTGGTGGGTGTCCCTTTGGTTGATGCTTGGCAATATGGGTGGATTGATTTCCTGCCCGTTGGTTTGGTCCCTGTCGGTGGCCTCCCCCGGATAGAGCCACAGTGTCACTGGACCCCCCTGTCTCAGCCCCAAGGTCTTACACTGCAATATTATTGTGCTGGGTGAGTAGGGTCAGTTCTCATTCTCCACTATAAGTCCTTGTTGATGTAAGGAATGCATTTTCAAAAAGTTCCCTGTCTCCTGCCCTCTTAAACGTAGAAGAACATGAGGTCTTTGCCGACACCTGCGGAGTACCAGGCTTGAAAGACACGTTGCTGTCCCTGTCCAAAGTCCTCCTGGTGGTGTTGCAGATCAAGACGATACCTGACGATTTCAGCTGCCACTCGGCTGACCCCCCCCTCCCCTCGAGCTGTCCCTGTCCTTGTCCTTCTGGTCATGCTTCTGACCTGGACTGGGTTTAAATAGACTCTGGACTCAGCCCACATGCATTTATTAATTATTACTATTTGTACTCTTAATATGTTCATCCAGCACAGCCAGAAGAGGACTGGTCACCCCTCGGAGCCTGGTTCCTCTCTAGATTTCTTCCTAAATTTTGGCTTTCTTTGGGAGTTTTTCCTAGCCACTGAAATTCAACACCACTATTATTTGCTCCTTGGGCTTAAGGCCGGGTGTTTTGTGAAAGCACTTTGTGACACCTGCTGATGTAAGAAGGGCTTTATAAATACCTTTGATTGATTGACTTTTGATCATAGTACTAACAATAACAATAGGGATTATCCTTCGTAGAACCCATAATAATAATAATAATAATAATAATAATAATAATGTTTCTCTTATCAGAGAACCTTTAATAATACTAACAATAACAATAGTGTTTCTCATTCAGAAAACCCCTAATAATAATACCAACAATCACAATAATGTTTCTTGTTCGGAGAAGTCCTAATAATACTAACAATAAGCATAATAATAAAAACCAACGGTAATAAAAACAGTGATCTGCTGAAACACTATAATGTTAAAAACTAAATAGGATTTCACCATTGAAGTGCTGAAACCCTAATAATCATAATGATGTAAATAAACATCACCCTGGTTTTAAGACCTTAGTTTAAACTCCAATCCACTAGATGGTAGTATTTCACCAATTTCTTTCAAAAGTTGAGAAGAAGAAATGTTGGAAAAGAGCACAGCATATCTCATGCCTACTATATATATCTATGCTTTTCACTAAAAGCATCTTGTGCATGAGTAGAGTGGTAAGCATATTTAGATTTGTTTTATACTCAGCAGTTTTTCTACTTACCATGTCTACCAACGTTGATTGTGGAAAGGAAAGGCTTGTGTCTGTTGACTACGAGATATTCGGGAATGTCCAGGGTAGGTAGGATAGCCTACGCATGTTCAGCTGTCTGCCTTGTGTATCTGAACCTGCAATGTCGACTCATACAATGCACACTGGCAGAATTTGATTTGCTGAGTAGTCTTGTTTGGTGTAAATGTTCACTGGGGAATAAAAATAGATCATAATATTTATATTTTCAAATGCCCCCCTTTGTTATGGAGTAAGTTTGCACCATAACAATGAATTATCTTGCATTTGATTCCTTATATCTTTTTTATAAGCAAAAAATCAAATACGAAACACTACTGTAACTAAAAACAGTGTCTGTTCTACAAATGATCATCCCAAAATATATGTACAGTGCGGAGAACAAGTATTTGATACACTGCTGATTTTGTAGATTTTACTACTTACAAAGCATGTAGAGGTGTAGTGTGTTAATAATGGTTTTCTTTGAGACTGTGGTCCCAGCTCTCTTCAGGTCCTTAACAAGGTCCTGCCGTGTAGTTCTGGGCTGATCCCACACCTTCCTCATGATCACTGATTTATTTTATCATAGGTACACTTCAACTGCGAGAAACGGAATATAAAACAAAAATCCAGAAAATCCCATTGTATGATTTTTTTATAATTAATTTGCATTTTATTGAATCACATAAGTATTTGATACATCAGAAATGCAGAACTTAATATTTGGTACAGAAACCTGTTTGCAGTTACAGAGGTCATACATGTCCTGTAGTTTTTGACCAGGTTTGCACACACTGCAGCAGGGATTTTGGCCCACTCCTCTATACAGACCTTCTCCAGATCCTTCAGGTTTCGGGGCTGTCGCTGGGCAATACGTACTTTCAACTCCCTCCAAAGATTTTCTATTGGGTTCAGGTCTGGAGCCTGGCTAGGCCACTCCAGGACCTTGAGATGCTTCTTACGGAGCCACTCCTTAGTTGTGTTTTTCAGGTTGTTGTCATGCTGGAAGACCCAGCCATGACCCATCTTCAATGCTCTTACTGAGGGAAGGAGGTTGTTGTCCAAGATCTCGCGATACATGGCCCCATCTATCCTCCTCTCAATACGGTGCAGTCATCCTGTGCCTTTTGCAGAAAAGCATCCCCAAAGAATGGTGTTTCCACCTCCATGCCTCACGGTTGGGATGGTGTTCTTGGGGTTGTATTCAACATTTCTTCCTCCAAACACGGTGAGTGGAGTTTAGACCAAAATGCTCTATTTTTGTCTCATCAGACCACATGACCTTCTCCCATTCCTCATCTGGATCATCCAGATGGTCATTGGCAAACTTCAGACGGGCCGGGACATGCGCTGACTTGAGCAGGGGGACCTCGCGTGTGCTGCAGGATTTTAATCCATGACGGCGTAGTTTGTTACTAATGGTTTTCTTTGAGACTGTGGTCCCAGCTCTCTTCAGGTCATTGACCAGGTCCTGCCGTGTACTTCTGGGCTGATCCCTCATCCCTCATCAAATACTTATGTCAGTTGCAGTGTATCTATGATAAAAATGACAGACCTCTACATTCTTTGTAAGTAGGAAAACCTGCTAAATCAGCAGTGTATCAAATACTTGTTCTCCCCACTGTATAAATGCAACAAATTTTGTCGCTGGTCAACTGGAGAAACCCTAGTGGACAACTGGACTAAAGCTCAGTTTAGTTTAAGGATGTATTAAACCTGGGTTTGTTGTGAATTTTTTTTTATTTTGCATTCTTTGCAATGTAAAACATACACATTTGTGACCAAACAAACACAGTAAGTGCATTTTGTTGTCCAATTAAATTTGATTGATTTGAAAGTAGAGGTTTGGCAGATTCCAAAATCTTTGTTGCATGCAAGGAATTTACTTCTATTAGCATTGGGGTTGTGGCCAATACCCAAATTAAAAACCCAGGGGGCCTTTGGATTTGTGTCAGGGGCTAGTCTTTCTGATCATACAAGGTTGTAATTCTTTGATATGATGAACTGATGATGAACTCAATGTTACATTTAATTTATCTTTCATTCTTTCAGGTGTTTGCTTTAGAATGGTGAGCAACCTAACAATTGTGCAATTATGCAAATTCTTGAAATATACTAAATATTTTGTATTTTAAAACCTATAGCATTCCATTTGACATGTTAGAATTTCCCCCTCTTATCAAACTTTTTTAAATTGCTTCCACATTAGCCCAGTTCCCAACTTACCTTCTTGGTCTTGTGCTTCTCAGTACACAGAAGATGAAGGAAAGAAGCTGGGTGTTAGTGGATGGGTAAAGAACACAAGGCAAGGAACAGTTGTTGGCCAGGTTCAAGGACCTTTCAGCAAGGTCAATGAAATGTAAGTACACTCTGAGATTAGGCATAAAATTAGAGAGGTTGAAAGCATGCAAAAGGATCACCAGCTACTGTGACATCATTACACTTGGAAGATTTGAATGAAGGAAAGACAATGGCTGGACTCCAAGTTTTGATTTCCCTCATAAGTGCAGGTTGAATTTACAGACGCGGACCCTCAGCCTTTGATTTAGCTAAAGGGGACAAGTGAACAATTATTCTCACTTGCAGGGTTGACATCATGCACAATTCAATTTAAACTGTAGTCTGTAGTCTTGTGTCTTGTGACAATTTTTGTGTCAGACACAAACCTCCTTGGTTATATTTGTTTAGCAAGTTAGTAAATTAGGTTTGTAGCTAGTTAGTATACTTCGTAAAGAGTTAGCGAACTGCAATCATCACTCTCAGATGCATTGGCAAATGCACTTTCAAGTATACTTGGATCTGGATGTCATTCAAGTGCTGAAGGTGTATTATTTAGGGGATGTCTAATTTGCAGATAGAGTTCAGTCTGCTATTTAACTTTGCTGTGCTATGATTGGTATACTGTTGAGAATGCAATGCACTGCTTAGCCAGTTGGTGTCATCATAATGCCAGACTATTACCTTATGGAACACTCTAGAAAAGAGCTCTTGATGCCTAGTCACAGGCTTTGGCCTGATTCCCAGTGGGTGCACACATCCCCTTATGGTTTTACATTTTTTTGTGATTGCTTGAGCACTTTTGTCAATGCAGAATTCACATTTTCATACAGTTAGTACACAGGTCCATAGGGAAAACACTTTGTCAAAATAAAAGTTTGGTAAGAAATTTGCTAAATGCAAAAAAACACCCAATACCTTAAATACATGCCACAAAAGTACTTGCATCACATAATACAACTTCTGTCAAAGGTTATTCCAATCAATCATTATGCAATGGCCCGAAAAACAACTACAAATGATCTGAATCTGTTTGGAGGAGACTGTAAATCAAGTCTCCAAAATTAAAAAATGGCTACATACAACAGAATTTCATATAGCTTTTTGGCATTTAGGATGATGTCTAATTGTAGATATAACCAACTACTGCATTTCTTTGTAATCCGTAGATTATTTTGATGCACTATATTTTGATAACACTTTATTTCCATTTGTAAATAGTCAGTAGATAATCTGGAGAGCATCTAAAAGGATACTTTTTGGTCTCTCAAAATAATGTGTTGACAGGTGTTAGCTTGACATTTGGTCCAAATGAATGCCAGATGGGGTGAAGCCTTACACATGCTGATGAAGGAATAAGAGAGTTTGGTGTATTATTCACCTAATATTTATAACACAGTTAAATACAAAATTCATGGATGACCACTTAAGAGTATCTAATGACTGATGAACGGGAAAAAAATCGATGTGATCAGAAAAACAGTGTAGACATTGTTAAGGACATGTTGTTGTAATAGACTATTATATGTTGTTGTTATTAACTATTGTAGCGAAACGGATGATTTTCAATGGAATATCTGCATAGGTGTACAGAGGCGCATATTCAGCTACCATCACTCCTATATTTCAATAGCACATTGTGGTTGCTAATCCAAGTTTAGTATTTGAAAATAATTGAGAATTACAAAAGCCTTTTGCAATTATGTTAGCACTACTGAAAACTGTTGTGCTAATTAAAGATGCAATAAAACTGGTCTTTTTTAGACCAAAGCAAAGGCCTTAAACCCACAACATGCTCTTCATCCAGGGGTGCTGCAATGTGTGGTTGAATAAGAAGCAAATGCCAAATTTCTGTGGCTTGCGGTGACATATGGACAACAGTGTGTTGTGAAATGTAACTTATGCCTTCTAGGTTAGGTACTGTAAACAAGGCCAGAAACACAATTATTAATGAAACTGTATAATGTTCACATATTAGTATATATTGGATTTAATAAGGTTTAATATGGCTTTAGGAATCACACTACTCAGCCTCCCTGGGAAAGTCAACTCAAAAGTGTTGGAAAGGAGGGTTCGGCAGATAGTCGTACCTCAGATTGAAGAGGAACAATGCGGATTCCGTCCTGGTCGTGGAACAAACGACTAGCTCTTTACTCTTGTAAGGGTCCTGGAGGGGGCCTGGGAATAAGCCCATCCAGTCTACATGTATTTTGTGGATCTGGAAAAGGCGTATGACCAGGTCCCCCGGGAGATACTGGGGGAGGTGCTGCGGGTGTATGGGGTGAGGAGGTCCCTTCTTAGGGCTATCCAATCCCTGTACGTCCAAAGTGAGAGCTGTGTTCGGGATCTTGGTAGTAATTCGGACTCGTTCCAAGTGGGGGTTGGCCTCCATCAGGGATGCGCTTTGTCACCAATCCTGTTTGTAACGTTTATGGACAGGATATCGAGACATAGTCAGCGTGGGGAGGGGTTGCAGTTCGGTGGGCTGGGGATCTCATCGATGTGGTCCTGATGGGATCGGTCTGTGACCTCCAGCACTCACTGGACCGGTTCGCATCCGAGTGCAAAGCAGTTGGGATGAGGATTAGCATCTCTAAATCTGAGGCCATGGTTCTCAGCAGGAAACTGATGGAGTGCCTCCTCTGGGTAGGGAATGAGGCGTTACTCCAAGTGGCGGAGTTCAAGTATCTCGGGGTCTTGTTCTTGAGTGACGTGAAAATGGAGCGAGAGATTGGCCAGAGAATCGAAGCAGCGGAGGCGGTGTTTCATTCACTTTACCACACTGTTGTAACGAAAAAAGAGCTGAGCCGGAAGGAAAAGCTCACTATGAGAGACTGATTATTGACCACTGGCACAGTGCGAGAGAAGCTTTCTATGCTTTTTCAAAACATGATCATGGGTGTTCTTTATAGTTGCTGGTTCTAAGGGACGGATCGATTCTAACATGGATTCAAGTATTTTTTCCTTCATTAATCAACACATTGTTTGTAGAGCTTATATATAGGATTATGTTAAGTCACAGTATGAGGGAAGGGCACAAAAACTCTGTTGCATTGAAGGTCATCAAGAAATCAGAGGCCTCCATCATTCTTCAATGAAAAAAGTTTAGAATCAACACCACTTTTCCTAGACCTGACTGCCAGGCCAAACTGAGCAATTGGGGGAGAAGGGCCTTGGTCAGGGCACCAGAGATCCTGTGTGGAGATAGGACAACCTACTCTGTTATTCCACTAATTAGGCCATTAATGTAGATTGGCCAGGGCTGATGCCACTCCTCAGTAAAACTCACATTACAGTCTAGTTGGAGTTTGCCAAAAGGAACCTTAAAGACCCTCAGATCATTAAATGCATGATTCTCTGATGATACCAAGATCAAACTATTTGGCCTGAATACCAAGAAACATGTATGCAGGAATCCAAGCAGTGCTTATCACCTAGCCAATAGTGAAGCATGGTGATGACGGTATAATACTATAATACCATAGGGTATAATACTGCAGGGATGTTTTTCAGCAATAGGGGCTGGGAGAATGGTCATCATAAAGGGACCAAGATGAATGGATCAAAGTACAAAGTGATCCTTGATGTAAACCTGCTCCAGGAAAACAACCCTAATCACACAGCCAAGACAGCACAGAAGTGGTTTGAGGAAAAGTCTGTTAATGTCTTTGAGTGGCTCGACTCTCTCTGGAGAGACTGAAAATGCATGTGAAGCAACATTCCCTATCTAACCAGTTAGAGCTTAAGAGGATCTGCAGAGAAGAGTGGAAAAAACTCCTCAAATAAAGTACAGGAGTGCTTAACTTGTTGTCATATCCAAGAAGACTTTAGATAAGATTTAACTATATTGTCATTGAACTATACCAAATGCAGTTTGCATGTAACTGGAAGTGCAAATAGAAGGGGGCAGAAAATGTACTAAAAGTGTACTAGAATAATGTATGTTAAGTGGGATATACAGTTGTACTCAAAAGAAAACATGAGTGAGCAGGCAAAACACATGTGTTTTATGTCTAATGGGATTCACATTCAACTGTAGGTCATAACAGAATGGCCCAATCATAAAACATTACATGGCAACAAAGAAGAAAAGGAACTGACCCCTGTTCAAAAGTCTCTATATCCTTAGTTCATAATACTGTGTATTGCTCTCTTTAGTATCTCAGTATTTCAGGGTTGAAAATGAATCAACCAGTTCGCCCATCTTCCAACTTCTGCTCCAGTGCCAACATATACTGGTGAAGTTGATAAATCCAAACTAAACGCTGCATCAGTTTCTTTGGGGGTGGCGTCTTCATCATGTCATCGCCACCCTAATGTATTCTCTTGCTGACTTGCTGGGCAGCTGTTAACAGCTTTTTATATCCTATTCCATCTTTATAAAGTTACCATTACCAAGTTACGCAGGTCTTTTGAGAGTTCTGGTCTGGTCAGTTAATGGACATTACAGCAGATCTGGGCCCAATAGAATATGAAATACTATATCTTTCCCTAGAGTATGTTAAACCAGTTAAATGGAATTTAAACAAAAATTAATTTTAGTTTCTCTGTTGAATTCAAGTTGGTAAAACTGTGGGCTTTTCCTTTGTAGGAAGATGTGGCTGAGTAAGGTGGGTAGTCCTAGTTCACGCATTGATCGTGCAGAGTTCTCCAATGAGAAGGACATCCCCAAACTGGAAATCCATGGATTTGTTACACGGTACTGATTGTCAGAGAAGCACAGCGGCAGCAACAACATCTACTGAAGATTCCTCACAAAAGCTACTCACAATTTAATACACTTTGTTGGTTCTGCTATATTTACTTCACAATCTTCACAATTAAAACATCTATCAAAACACTTTTTTCCTTTTTCCTTTTTGTTTTTAGAACAGTGAAAGTTCTGTACTTTTCAGGGTACTGGCTTGTGAGCGAGATCATTTAATATGTTTTGAATATCACAATATTAACTGATGTAGTGAGGGAAACAATATTGGATCCAGTGCTGATTTTGTACATTTGCCAACTGACAAAGAAATTATCAGTCTATAATTTTTGTGGTAGGCTTATTTGAACAGTGAGAGACAGAATAAAAATTAAAATGCTTGTCAAAAATGTTATGAATTTATTTGCATTACAATGAGGGAAATACATCTTCAACCCCTCTGCAAGACATGACTTAGTACTTGGTGACAAAACCCTTGTTGGCAATCACAGAGGTCAGATGTTTCTTTTTGCACAAATCTCAGGAGGGATTCTGTCCCACTCCCCTTTGCAGATCTTCTCCATGTCATTAAGGTTTCAAGGCTGACGTTTGGCAACTCAAACCATCAGCTCCCTCCACATATTTTTTATGGGATGTAGGTCTAGGCCACTCCAGGGTCTTAATGTGCTTCTTCTTGAGCCACTCCTTTGTTGCTTTGGCTGAGTGTTTTGGGTCATTGTCATGCAGGAATACCCATCCACAACCCATTTTCAATGCCCTGGCTGTGGGAAGGAGGTTCTCACCCAAGATTTGACGGTACATGGCCCTCTGTGATTGCCAACAAGGGTTTTGCCACCAAGTACTTAGTCATGTTTTGCAAAGGTGTCGAATAATGATTTCTCTCATTGAAATGCAAATAAATAAAGAACATTTTTGACATGCTTTTTCTATTTTTTATTCTGTCTCTCACTGTTCAAATAATCCTACCATTAAAATTATAGACCGATCATTTCCTTGTCAGTGGGCGAGCATACAAAATCAGCAGGGGCTCAAATACTTTTTGCCCTCACTGTAAGTGTGCTCAAGGACATCACATGTTTTATTTATTTTGATTTGATCATCTGTTCTTGTCTGAAAGAGTAATTGATGATACCCATACATTTTGCAATTCAATTGTATGTTCTCATGTAACCAAAATGTTTAACCATGAGTAGTTTGCTAAATTCAACTTGTTAATTTGCCCTGAATTGCATAGGATAATTACCATCAAAATGTATTAATAACAATGATAGTGAAATAAAATAAATGAGTGAAACCCCTGGGTTTCATTTATTTTAAATAATGTTTGTTTTTAATAGATTTTCTGATCTTGATCGTATCTAGAATAACTTTCATGCAAGTTCACCACACCTATTTTCATCCAAATAACAACACATCAAAGCTATGAGCATGCGAATTCACCACACTGAGAGCTTGCCTATTTTTCAAAATATAAAGCATCACCTGAAGGGAAATAAGTGTGTTGTTTTGCCTTTGTTGCACATGATACCATGGCAAAGATTGTACCCCTTTGTGCGCTGTGCACATCCCTTAGGTGGTTGTCTAGGCAGAAACTGTTAGTGACTTTTGGCTCAACACCAAAGTATGAACTGAAATCAGGGTAATTATTTCACTTTAGAGAAAAAACACTATTCAATCAAGCAGTACAGCTATATCAATATACCAAATACCTTGGTAAATACCAGTGCTTTTGGAAATCATTCAGACCCCTTCAGTTACAGCAATTATTGTTGTGGTAGAGACTGAGTAAATAGTAAAAATATTTACCACATGATTACAAAGCTGCGTTTGAAATATCTGATGTTTGCAGACCCTTGATTCAGAACTTTTTTAGAAGTGCTTTGGGCATATATTTTCTTTAGGTAGATATTAGTTAAAAAATGTCAAAAAATAATGAAGGCTATACAGTGCTTGAAATTGGTCACAAACCAACAACTAAATAGAAACGTGTACACTACAGTCTTCAAAGACATAGGACAACAGGCTCTAACAAGGATAGAAAAAGATCTGGGAGGCCCACATTTACAACAAATCAGAAGCTAAGTATATCAGTAACTAGTTTGAAAAATTGGCCCCTCACATGTCCTCAGATGGCAAACTCATTGAACTGAAAGTTGTAGCCAGCAAAGTTTCTGTCTATCCTGAAAAATAACCTAATTTGTTCTGACACTGATGAGTCTTGAACACAGGACCACTGGCTTGCTAGTCCACGTCTCTAACCAAAACACTGTTTAACAAGGGCTAGTCATTCAGTATTTAGAACAGGCCTTTTCAAAATGCATAAGGGAGAGGAATGTATTAAAATGATATTTATATGTATATGTTTAGAAAGGTTTACATTGACCAATGGATCACGAGTTGGCCAGGGATGGGTTAAGTTTCATTTCTAACAGGGATGGATTTAGATTTTATGACCTGAGGATGCTTAAGGGAATTGTGTATTAAAATGGTCTTATTGTGCATAAGGGGTGACTAAGGGATCAAATGTTGAACCCCTTCACGTGACCATTTGTAGTGAGGAAACCTATTCTGCCATTATGTCTTGTGGTAGTTTAGCCTATGTATTAGGTATGAGTCCTAACAAATGAGTAGAGGTGAAAGAAAACATTTGTCAATTGCCTATATATAAATGCTGGATTTTATAACATCTTTGTGTATATGGATATTATATCATATCAATGGGTTAGAGTGAGTTTTGTGCTGCTCTTACGTACAGTTCATATAGAGCAGACAGACGGTGATGTCATCACAATTAATTGTGCAGAGCCACACTATGCACCGGTAGCGAAAAGGTATACTGAAAACATACAGATTAGAAATACGACAGATCAGAATAAATATATAGTATTTGATTGGGTTTAAGTGACAGAGCTGTGGTCTAACGGTCTAAGGTGCCTCAAGGGGTGGTAACCCTCGACCACTTTGGTGGACACTGGTGGTCTGGGAAGCCGTCCGACAGAAGGAGGCCTTCTGGGATATGTTATCCTGGAGGACTCCGGAGGCGCTTTCAGAGTACCGGCGGACCCCAAGGGCTGCGACCTCTGCCGTGAAAGAGGCCAAACTGTGGATGTGGGAGTAGTTCAGGGAAGTCATGGAGGACATTTGGTAGGCACCTAGGTGTTTCTGGAAAACCGTCTGCCACCTCAGGAGGGAGAAACGGGGAACCATCCAAGCTGTGTACAGTAAGGATGTAACAATGGAGATCTCAACAGAGGAGGTGATTGGGCGATGGAAGGAACACTTTGAGGAACTCCTAAATCCCACTAACACGCCCTCTTTAGTAGAGGCAGAGCTGGATGCTGATCGGGAAGCATCGTCAATCTCCTTGGCAGAAGTCACTGAGGTAGTTAAACAGCTACACAGTGGCAAAGCTCCGGGGATTGATGAGATTTGTCCAGAAATGTTGAAAGCTTTGGATGTGGAGACGATACATTTCAAGTTTTGTTTTGAATAAAGACTTTGGAGAAACATAAAACATATATCCGCTCTTATGAATAAAAGAAACAAGAACATTGATTTAGGAATAAAAACAGCGAGCTGTTCCAAATTAGCAAACAAATTCTCTGTCATTGGTACTGTAGCCTAAACAAGACCAATACAATAGATTTTTCCTTCTGTAAGTAAAAAAAATTTTATCTCCTAGCAATGAGCTGCCAGCGAATCTCTGAAATATGTCAACGGATAGTCCAGATGACCTTGTGATCAGTTTAGCTTTTTATGTTTATTCTGTTTTCCGTAGTTATGAAAAGGGCCCTTCTACTTCGACCCCATCAAAACGAATGTCGGTGTTCATTGCACTAGGGTCAACAATTGTAGGTGGCTCTGCTTCAGAGTGGTCAGTATACTCATAGTTAGTAAAGATAGTGTCAGATCCTAATGGATTCATACTTATTTGGAAATGGTTGTTGTCGAGCCCCCCAAAAAATACCAAACTCTTCGACTCTAAAGGGATATGGAGAAGTTCGAAGATATTCTACTATTCACAGATGAAGTGCCAGAGGAACACAAGGATGAGGAATGCCTTGAAAAAGGTGAGTGTGATTTGGTTGTATTGTTTTCTGTTTGTTCTTGATTTCTGTTTGTTGCAGCTTACTTTCCTTCGTTTTTGTAGTTTGACATCCATGAGCTTGGTAATAGATGAACCCAATGTGAATGAGGATGACTTCAATGAGGTCATGAACAGTGTCAGTGAATTTCTTCCGATTTTATTTAATTTTTAAATATTTGAGAAAACGTTATGGAGAATAGTCTTTCTTCTTTGTAGCATTGATTGGGCAGATGGAGAACCACCTGATGAAAGTCAAACTATTGTTGAAAACGATCAAGAAGACTCTGGTGAAGAATTGGTTCACAACATTTGGTTCAAAGTTTAAAATGGTTCAAAGTAGAAAGTAGAATCTCTACCAGGGCTCCAATACCAGGATCATGTGGTGTGATCTGAGTGGTCATCATTGACTATAAAGGCTATTCAGGCAGTGTGGGGGAAGTGCCGGCTTCTCTCCAAGAAGAACTAAAATCTTTCTATGCTCACTTTGAGAACATCATGCCTAGCATGGACACTCAAATGGACCAGGACAGCTGCCCTTTACGATTGACCAGGGCTGACACAATGGCGAGCAAGCGGGGACCCAAATGCAGATACAGAGGCAGCGGAGAGCGATCCACAGTATTTACTGAACAAACAGGGTGCAGGCAGGCTCGCAGTGAGGGACAGGCAGTGTTCGTTGTCGGGCGGTCAGATGGTCGAAGGTACAGGGGAAGCAGGCAGGCTTGCAGTGGGGGACAGGCAGTGTTTGTTGTCGGGCAGGCAGATGGTTGGAGGTACAGGAGAGGGCAGGCAAGCTTGTCATCCAGAAAGACAGGCAAGGGTCATAACCGGGTAAGAGAATGACAGGCGGGGTGAGTACATAAACACATAGAACGCTGGAAATGACTGTACACGACAAGATGATATGGCACCTGCCAGAACAGAGAACAGGGGTTAAATACACAAGGTCTGACCTGCCACCCCTGCAGCATCTCTACACCGAGAGGCGTAGGAAGAGGAGCAAACAAATCATTACAGATCCCAGCCACCCATGCCATGGATTCTTTACCAAGCTGCCGTCAAGCAGAAGGTACAGGAGTATTCCGTTAAAAAGTAACAGGCTATGGGACAGTATCTTTCCTCAGGCTGTAAGGTTCCTAAATTCTGGATACCCTCTTCCCTTCCATCCGTAGTCCCATGCACACCTGTCACTTTATTTCATGCTCATCTACCTATTTTATCATGCACACCTGTCACTTTTACATTGCGCTATAGTTATTATTATTGATGCACGTTTTTTGTAGTTATTATTGATTGATTGTGTTATAATCTCATTTTTATACTATAATTACTGTTACCTTTCAACTTTTAACTGTACTGTCGGGAGTAGGAAATCCAAGCATTTCATTGCCATATCTTGTTACTGAAATGACAAATAAACCTTTTGAACTTCAAAAAAAATTCTCAAGAAAAGCAATGTTAACAGAAAACAGATGCATGATATCGCTAAAATCAAGGAATAACGAGGGAAGGATCCCAGTAAACACTGTTACATTACCTATTTGTTCATTAGTCAATTTACCATTTCCGAACTTAAATATCATTAACGAGTAGCAGGCGTAGGGTGTAAAACGAAAGTATTACCTCAGTTAACATTTGTAAACAAAAACAAAGAATAACTAGTATTCAACCAAAGTCAGATCAATATTTAAAGTAGGACATCTGATTTTATCATGGGGAAGAAACGAGCTTTGGCTATTTCACCCACTTTTGCAGGCTGTGATATTAGACACACATTTTGTCTTCATAGGAAACAGCATGTCCTCAATGTTAAAAAACTACTTCATACAAGGAGAGAGAAACACAACTTTTCTAAGAAAACCATGAGACTATATTTTTACCAAATTATTAATTATTATTACCAAACAAAGCAAAACCTGGTGAATAATAAAACATATCTCGGTGAACAAGACCAAATATTTCACAAAAAAATACAAAATCTGCCAATCGGAACCTTCGTGCACTGGGAATACCAAAAAGGGAAAATGCATTCACTACTGTAGGTCGACCACAACAAGATATTGACAATTCAATATCCGAAAACCCTTCATACAGCAGCTATCTGTACTCCATCTTACAGCTTCAAAAATTTGTTTGGACACCCAGCCCGGCAAGATCTGTGAGGTCCTCTGAGTGAAACATGCTATCATGTCCCAACACACAGATGCGTAACAGTGAACCTCATAGCCCTGTAAACTATCGGCAACAGGTTCACTCGATCCTTGTCGCCGGGAATTCAATCCGAGGTCTTGTAACTACTAACCCACAGGGACCAAATTGCTCAATTCCCCTGCTGTCAAAAACCAAAGAGACATCTTTCTCACATTTCGCACAGAAACCAGTTCCACCAATAGAGAGCTGTGTAAAATCGTGCACGAATCGCCCCACAAAAGGTTGACCGCATGGGAGTGTTACCAGTGCTAACAGGACATTGAACAACAATGGCCTTTTCTTCACTACAGTTATTGTAACTGAAATAGCCTCGAAAAATACTCTTACAAACCATATTTCTTAAAACCATCTGTCTACTTCAAATCCATTAAACCATGGATGAGCTTCTCCTGGTCTTTTTGGGACACCAAGCCCTTGATTCTGGCTATATATATATATGGGTTTAATTGTAGATAATTTTGGTTAATCCAGGTATTTATGTGTTCTATACAGCAATACATTGAATATATTTAGTATACAGTTTGAGATCCATATATTTTTGAGTACCATTAGCATAGCAATGGGGGTTCATGTTGTTGTTCTGTAGAACTGATCCCTAAGGAATTCCACGTGTCATAGCCACCCTATGAGATTCATATTTACATGACTAAGTTACTCCGGCCATCTAGATAAGATCTGAACCAATTAAGGGTTGTCTCGGAGAGTCCTACCCAATTTTCCAGTGTTCTATGACCTACAGTGTCAAATGCTTCCCTGAGATCAAGTAGAAACAGAACTGTTATTTTATCGGAATCAGTATTCAGCGGTATATCATTTAAAACTTGTATCATGGCCATTTCAGTACTGTGGTGAGTTCAGAAGCCTGACTGAAATTTGTCTAAGAGACCACTTGAGTTCACAAATTGCCGAGTTGATTTAACACAACTGTGACAACTACGCCATCTACTGCCCATCCTCCCCCTGCAGGAGGTGGGCTTCTGCGTTCGACGTCACCGGCCTTCTGACACCATTGCCCTGTTCATCAACTCATTGCACCTGTTGTCTCGTCTAGCGCACCTGATCATTATTAAGTCATTCCCCTCAGTATATATATGTTCCCTCTGCTCACTTTGTCTTTGTGTGTTATTGTCTCGACTAAAAAGAGCATATGTCAGCTCACCTATATTAAATGAAAATACACGTACTAGCTCTGCAGTCCCCTTCCTCGATCACCAGAACGCTGACAACAACATTTTCAATGATCTTGGCTATAAAAGGGAGATTTGACACAGGTCTATAGCGGTTCAGTATAGATTAATCCAGTGTTCTCTTTTTAAATATGGGTTTAATAGCAGATGTTTTAAGTGATATTGGGGAAATGTCTGATTGCAGAGAGCTATAAACAATTTGCTGTAGGTCCATTGTTACAGAGTAAAAAAAAATATATTACGTCTGATGGCAATGTGTCGAGACAACATGTGGAAGCTTTAAGATGTCGAATTGTTTCTTCTAGGGATTATTGATCAACTGTATTAAATTGCGACATAATAACCAAGTTATGTGGGATGCTGAGGTGACAGATGGCTCCGTCATCTCCCGCTTTTCCTGTCTTCCCAGCAGTCATGAACTCATCCCGGTCTCCTTCATTTGTCTTGTCTTCACTTGTCACTCACACCAGGTCCCAATTAGGTCATTAGTATTTAAGTTTAAGTTAAGTTTAAGTTAGTTTTTCATCTGCCCCCCTCATTTGTCAGTCATTATTCCATGTCGCAGTGCGAACCTACGTTCGTGGTGAGTTTTGTTTTGTTTGCTTTACCTCAGTTTTATTATCAAGTGCTCTGTGTTTTCTGTTTTTTGTGTTTAAATAAAGACATCACTGACTGCTACTGCTGCTGTGACAGAATGACTGACCTACTAAAGGACCAAGTAAGAGCGTAGCAGATTTGGACTGTAGGGGAACTCCTCGGTTGGCCGGACAGCGACATCAAGGAGGAACACCCCTACCGTCACCCATTTCTCCTGGCCGGCTCAGCAGCAACCCCGGAGGGGAAGGCGACGAAGGCGTAGGCGTAAACCGCCAATGCAACAACCCCAATACTTTTTTCGGGGGTGCTGTACGGGAGTGTAGAGTCCATCCTCCAGATGGACAGCAGGGAGTGGGAGCGTGTCTGGTTCCTAGACACCGGAAGGTGCGAGGACTGGCCCGGGTTCCACGACCCGCCGTACAAGTTCTCACCAGGGACCTTCTTATTATCTTCCCAGGTCCCCGAGGCACCAGTGGTGGATGCCCAGGAGCCGCAGCCAGCTCCCCCTGCTGCCCAGGAGCCGCAGCCGGCTCCCCCAGCTGCCCTGCGTTCGTCGCCGCAGCGCCCTCTCCTGCCCCCGGCCACCCCTGTGACATTATGTCTTGGGTAGTTAGGGTACAGTTTCCTTGTTAGACTTGTCAGTTCTGATGGTCTGTCTAATACTTTCACTAAATTTTTCTCTAAAGAAACACGCAAATTCATTACATTTCACAGTGGACATGAGTTCTGCTATATGCTTTAGGTGGTTTAGAAGCTTGTAAATAGAGTGTGGGTATTTTTCAGTCAATCAATCAAATGTTTTTATAAAGACATTTTTACATCAGCAGTTGTCACAAAGTGCTTTTACAAAACACCCTGCCTTAAACCCCAAGGAGCAAACAACAGTAGTGTTGAATGTCAGTGGCTAGGAAAAACTCCTTAAGAAGGCCGAAATTTAAGAAGAAACCTAGAGAGGAACCAGGCTCAGACGGGTGACCCATCCTCTTCTGGCTGTGCAGGATGAACATATTAAAAGTCCAAATTGTAATAGCTAATAAATGAATGTGGGCTGAGTCCAGAGTCTATTTAAACCCAGTCCTGATCGGACGCATGACCAGATGGACCAGGACAGGGACAACCGGGGGGATCAGCTGAGTGGCAGCTGAATTCGTCAGCTATTGTCTTGATCTGCAACACCACCAGGAGGACTTTGGACAGGGACAGCAATCAAGCCTGGTACTCCACAGGTGTGGGCCAAAACCACATGTCCTCCTAAGTTTAAAACAGCAGGAGACAGGGAACATTTTAAAAATGCATTTCTTAGATCAACTAGGATTTATTGTGGAGAAGGAGAACTGACCCTATATTGAAATACTGCTATTCAAAATATTCACCCCCTTGGCTTTTTACCTATTTTGTTGCATTACAGCCTTTAGTTCAATGTTTTTTTAATCTGAATAAGTACGTGATGGATCAGAACACAATAGTCTAAGTTGGAGAAGTGAAATGAATTTTTTTAAAATAAAAAACAGAACATTGGCATGTGCATAGGTATTCACCCCCTTTGTTATGAAGCCCTTAAAAAGCTCTGGTGCAACCAATTACTTTCAGAGGTTGCATAATTATTGAAATGATATCCACCTGTGTACAATCTAAGTGTCACATGATCTGTCAGTACATATACACACCTTTCTTGAAAGGCCAGAGGCTGCAACACATAAGCAAGAGTCACCACTAACCAAACACTGCTATGAAGACCAAGGTACTCTCCAAACAAGTGAGGGCCAATGTTGTTGAGAAGTACAAGTAAGGGTTAGGTTATAAAAAAATATCCAATTCGTTGATGATCCCCAGGAGCAACATCAAATCTATCATAGCCAAATGGGAAGAACATGGCACAACAGCAACAACCTCCCAAGAGACGGCCGCCCACCAAACTCATAGACCGAGCAAGGAGGGCATTAATCAGAGAGGAAGCACAGAGACCGAAGGTAACCCTAGAGGAGCTGCAGAGTTCCACAGCAGAGACTGGAGTATCTGTACATAGGACGACAATAAGCCGTACGCTCCACAGAGTTGGGCGTTATGGCAGAGTGGCCAGAAGATAGCCTTAACTTTCCGCAAAAAACGAAATGGTACATTTTGAGTTTGCGAAAAGGCATGTGGTAGACTCCCAAAATGTTTGGAGGAAGGTGCTCCAGCCTGATGGGACTAAAATTGAACTTTTCGGCTATCAAAGAAAACTCTATGTCTGGCGCAAACCCGACACATCACATCACCCAAAGTACACCATCCACACAGTGAAACGTGGTGGTGGCAGCATCATGCTGTGAGGATGTTTTTCAGCAGCTGGGACTGGGAAACTGGTCAGAGTTGAGGGAAAGATGGATGGTGCTAAATACAGGGATATTCTTGAGCAAAACTTGTACAACTCTGTGCATGATTTGAGGCTAGGACGGAGGTTCACCTTCCAGCAGGACAATGACCCTAAACACACTGCTAAAGCAACACTTGAGTTGTTTAAGGGGAAAAATGTGTTGGAATGGCCTAGTCAAAGCCCAGACTTCTAAGTCTGCCCACAGATTTTCTATTGGATACAGATTGCTGTTCACAAGCGCAAACCATCCAACTTGAAGGAGCTGGAACAGTTTTGCAAGTAGGAATGGACAAAAATCCCAGGGGTGAATAGTTATGCACATTGACTTTTTCATTCCAGGTTGTGAGGCAACAAAACACGAAAAATGCCAAGGGTGTGAATACTTTTGTAAGGCACTATAGCAGCGTATGAACTTGTGGCTGAGACGGGGGGTCCAGTGACACTGTGGTCCTATCTAGGGAAGGCCCCGGAGAGGGCCCAACAAGCAGGAAATGTATCCACCCACATTGCCACGCATCAACCAAAGGGACACCCACTAACCGCAACCATTCTGAATGAGGGTTGAGTATTGCCAGTAGTGTAGAGCCCAATTGCACAATTGCGCAACAGAGAGACAACAACAAGCCAGTGACTCCGCCCCTGAATGGCATTGGAGTGAGGGCATCCCAATGGCTATGAGAGCCTACCTGGCAAGAGAGCAAGGGTGGACAGTATCAGGCCTTTCTGGTCAACTTCACACGCCTGGGCCAGACTAGTTTGTATTTATAACCTTAATTTGCAAATCATTCAACAATTGCGGAGCTCTATGAGAGAAGGCCCTGCCTCCGACTGTTTGTTTAAAAATGTAAGGTACAATTAAAGGGCCTGCATCTTGTGATCTCAAGTTACGTGCAGGTATGTATGGCTGAATCATTTCAGCGAGATTAGTAGGAGCAGGGTTCATGTATTGTTCAATAGGTTAACAATAAAACCTGAAAATCAGCCCTAACCCTAACAGGCAGCCAGTGTAAAGAGGCTAGCACTGGAGAAATGTGTAAATTTTTTGTCCTAGTTAGGATTCTAGCAGCCATATGGAGCACTTATTTATTAATTTATCAGTGTAACTGTAAAGAAGAACATTGCAGTAATCTAATCTAAAGGTAAAAAAAGCATTGATTTGTTTTTCTGCTTCCGTTTTTGACAGAAAGTTTCTGATTTTAGCAATTTTTTTAAGATGAAAATATTTAACATGTTCATCATAGGAGAGGTCAGGGTCAAGGGAAACCATCAAGATTTCTAATAGTCTTTTGGGATACGACCATGTAGCCGTCGAGATTCACAGTGAGATCTGCCAACAAAGCTCAATGTTTCTTGGGTCCTAAAACAAGCGGTTCTGTTTTTCTTGAGCTTTAAAGCAAGAGGTTTTCTGTCAAAGTAGCTTCCAAAGTAGCGTATTTTGTTGTTCCCGATAAATGTGGCTATCTGGCCCAGCATAACTCATTGTTGACGCTACCAAGGCTTTGTATATAGATGTCATAGTGGATTTGAAGTTTGTTTTTTCTCTGCTTACCTACATTCTCTTTTCAGGGCGTTTACCATCATGGTGGTTCTCCATGGTGTTTTCTGTCTGCTCATATATTTCTTTACATTTACTAGTTCAACACGATCCAAGACATTCAATATATTGACATTAAAATTATTCAGGAGTCCATCAACTGCAATTTTTGTTGGAGAGATAGCTATGGCTTCCACAAACTGAGCATTGGTACTCTCATTAATGTACCTTTCTTAACCGAAACATAGTTTACTCAAACATCTGGGTTGATCAGTGATTCAAAGAAGACAGGTCCAAGTCTTTAACCAGGATAAAGGAAAGACCTTTAGAAATAACCAGATCTAGAATGTGGCCTGGAGTGTGTGTACGCTCTTGCACATGAAGAGTGAGATCAAGTAGTCAAGTAGTGCAAAACCTTTTTTGCCATTATTGTCCGTATCATATATTTTGTTAGATTCTGTCCATTTTTATCCATAAACAAAAGGAATGCAACCTTCTTTATTTTTATGAGTCCAAGATATTGATCATCCATTGTTCTCCAATAATTATATAGTTAACACAATCTTTTATTACAGGACACATAGGAGGCGGTCATAATCAACCATTACACAGTCCATTATCCTCCAATAAGAAAGGTTTATCTTACAAAATACACTTGTATGGTATGTTCCAACCTATAGTCATTGGGCCTATCCATAGAGCCTATGACAGTTACATGGACAACTCTTATCAGTAGGGAAGGACAGGATGTATGGGGCCCATCAGTAACAGATATCACGTCCTATCTATTGTCCTTTGTTCAGCGTTAGCACTTATGCTTTGTGTTAGGTTCCTCATGTCCGTATACTCTATCAATATGGAGGTTGAAATCCCCTGTAATAATAAACAAGTTATAATCTACTGATATAGCAGAGAGTAGGTCAGCAAATCAATGCAATTTACAGAATATCGTGGAGGTCTGTAAATGGTTAAAAAACAAATTTGGGGGTACCCTTCAATGTAAAAAAACAAGTGTATTTTTTGTGCTCTGTGAAAATAAAGGACAAGGTTGACGTTGTTGACGGTTAGACACCCTATACAGGGATCTCATACCTGCTGATGAGAAAGGTCAGCTACCTGATGAGTTACCAAAGGATGTGGTACTTTGGGATAATATAAGTTTCTGTTGTTCAAACACCATCAGGCAATGGTTTGTGTCCCACCACAGTATGATTATGGGATTCCTCCCACCCTATTACCCATTTCTTAACCCAACTGAGGAGTTATTTTCAGCATGCAGGTGGATGGTCTATGATCGACAGCCACATACTGAAATGACCCTGCTGGCTGCCATGGATGCAGCATGTGAGGACATCACAGCCGACTCCTGCATGGCTGGATAAAACACAGAAAAATATTCTTTCATCGCTGCATTTCACAAGTAGATATCCGCTGTGATGTAGATGAGAATCTTTGGCCTCACAGACTGGAACGTCAGGACCCCATACCATTCGGATTCTACAGAACTCTCTAAGAAGCGTTTCCTATGGTAACATTTTCTATGTTTATGTAGTATGTTTTTCCTTTGTGCTATTTAATAGTTTTGTGTTTTTTCTTTCTGACTCGCAATGACACTGTAATTTGTTGACAGACCAAAAGTAAAAGCGTAAATGTTAATCCTGTCCAATCTCTTGCAATCCTAATCTCACATGAAGGAATGTGACTTTGTACTTTTGAAATGTATAGATTCCATACAGAAAAAGTGCAGCCTTGTGCCTTTTCAAACTAAATTTAGCCATACTGTAGTGTACATTAGAAAATACCAACAGTACATTCTTATATTGATAACTCGACTCAACATTTTGACAAAACTAAGCAACTTGTTTGTAAACAATGACACAAGGACTTGACATTCTGATGGCACTGATATGTTCACTGACATTAATATTTACTTTTGAGGAATGGACTAAAGATTTTGAAAAAGTTTCAGGCTTTTGCAGGTAATCCATTGTATGGTAATCCATTTGTAATAATTGTTTTGAGAAATCGATTTACTGGTTTTCAAAGGTTCAGAATGATTTGAGAAAACTAAACCGTCTGAGAAAAACTCTAAAATGGGATGAATCATGTATTACAATAGACATGCTCTCAAGTCACCATTAGGTCAGTTTTTACCTACACAGCTTCAGAAAAACTTCACAAATTCACCAAATATAAACAGACTGATTTAAAAAATATTATACAATGTTACTCACAAGCAAACATGTCCAATGAAACTGAGAAAAGGGAGGATGACACTTGACCTTCCCATGTGACCAAAGGTGACCAGTATAACAAATATACTATAGTTAGAACATACATTTTAGCTAATAAAGTTATACGAAATTACTACAAGATGGTGTTCAATTGCCATGAAATGTGTTGCTTATCGTAACAGGGTTTTTCTGTTTTTTAACCTTACCCCTAGCCTTAATCCTAACCCTAACCTCGGTACTGTGATGCCTAACCTTAAGTGCAACCTTACCTTGAACTTATTCCTAACCCTAATGCCAGTACCGTCATACCGAACCTTAACTCTAAGTTAACCTAAACGGTTAAGTGTAAATGTTTTTTATAATTAGGCATTTTTCACTTTCAGTTGATTATGTTAAGGACACATGTAATAGCAAAATGTTAAGAAGCTACGTAATAGCGAGTTAATAACCCCTAGGTTATTTATAAAAAGCTAATGTGTTTGCACCGATTTATGTTCATACTGAACATAATCATGGTTTATAAATTAGTTGAATAAAAACGTATTTCCTGATAGGCTCGGTTGCCTTTGCATTTTAAGATATTTAACTATTGAACAGCAATAATCCTCCATCCCTCCCTATCTCGCACCTTCCGTTTCGACCTCCTCACAGACTTTTTACACCCAGTCTTTACTGCCTTTCTTAAAGCGACACGGAGCTTTCGCATGGAGTAAGGCCAGGCTGACGGTTCTAAGTGGGAAGAGCACATTCTTGAATGAAGAGGGGAATAGGCATTAAAAACAAGAGGCATTCTGGAGTTTCCAGACTACCCAAGGTGATCACCCACAACTCACTGACCCATACATCCAATCCAACCAGCTGTTTCAGAATTTCCACAATGCTGTGAAAATTTGGGAGGAGTACACAAACCATGGACAGGTTGAGGGGATGTCCTCAGTTTCTAATAAAATGGATTATGATCACAAAAGGCAGGGATACCACAGTCAACAAGATGATGTTCAAGTCCACTTACATAACAGATTAAGCAGCTATCAACTGAGAAAACTGATAATTAAAAAATTCAAAATCAGTTATAACTGTTATATGTGATGCATGTGTGATCCCAAGTCATTTTAAGATGAAGAAAATAAAGTTTTCTACCACATTCTTATTGAATTATGGTTATGAGATGAGATCTCATCTAATAAATTGCAAGCTTTCTGTAAAGAATAGAATACCACATTTCTACAATATTTGTCTATTAGAGAAAGTTGTTCAGCTTCTTTCCTCAATACCCCCAGACCCGCACATGCTACATTGCAGTCTTTGAGTGGATAGGATTTTGGAGTGAAGTGACTTGCTCAAGGACACAACAGTAATGATCATGAATTGCATTAGAAGTCAGTAGCCAGAAATTTTTCTATGAATACATAATAACCTAATAGCAGATCAGAAGTCCCTCTATAGATCCAATGACCTCTTTTAAGACTGCAATGCATTATTGATAAGCATGCACTATGCATGAACAAGATAAGGGCACGTTAAAACCATGGCATAAGTAATTATCTTTAAGAATTTACTGGAATATCAAAAGGAAAGATACTTTGGTCGTGTTTTGAAAGATGAAAAACACATGTAGAAAACATTTGTACTGTGCGTCTTTAACCTCTTGCTATTTAGGTCTATCTGGGTCAACAGTTGCAAAAGGTGCAGAAGGAACCTTTAGAAATGTAAGGACAAGACAAGTAGTGATGTAGCTTACTCTATGCAACATTTATGTTTGGTTTCATGTATTCATCCATACAAAATAGGACTAATTTTTGTTTTTACCCTAGTCATCTGCGATAGGTTTACTTCTCTCTTGTCAAACCCCGCCCCTTCGATATTCAGTGCAGTAGTACGGTTTTTGGTGGACTTGAGGGCGGCAGTGCGGATTTTCCTAGTCACTCCCTGCTCTTGTTGCCAGGACTCTTGTATGACCATTGCGCACTCTCGAGGCGGCGAACTTCCATCTGTATTAAGATATTTGATTGGTAAGTCAAATATATTTACTATTTGAAAGAGATTAGTTAATTTCATCACATTGCCTGTGGTTGTATAATCAGGGCCGAGGCATTCCGCCAAGGCAAATTGGTTACCTCAACTCATGCTGAGATTATCAAACATCATATAAATCAAACATGAAAAGGTTAATTAGTGAGAGCAATGCATTCGATTTAAACATGTTATTGCTCGCTGTTTTTTGGCATTATTTGTGGTTTAATATACTATTAAATTAGCCAAATATCCGAAATTACTCTATTTACAGATACCTTTTATTGCAATTTTGATTATATTTGCATTTGTGTCTGATATCAATAAACCACATTTTCTCTCAAATCCATTATGGATGAAATAACGGCCGTTAGCCTATTGTAGAAAGGATGCAAACAGGCGTGGTCGTGCGGATCTGTGGCGCTGCACGAAGTGATGCTAGACGATTTGGCGCGTTTGTTTATTTTGTTGTTTACGCAACTCTTCCGAAGACATCCTAATTATGAAATTTGTATTATTTGGGATTTAGGTTGTACTCAATGTGGTTATGCATAATGCTGCGTTATTGTTAGTGATGGATGATTTCACAAAATTTATTTGGCAATGGCTGTGCACATTTTTTTTTCTTAATTGGCATGTTTTTTTGTGATTTTAAGATGGCCTCTGTAATGTTACATTTGTCTTCTATTACATTGCCATGATGAGATAATTTGATAACCGAAGTACCATCCTGCGCAATAGTCGCTGTCTCCCACAAAACATAAGACGCGTCACCAAAACCCTTTACGATAGGTTAATGATTAACAAAACATCCTTCTTTTAAAAATGTCGTTATTGTGTTTTCCACATAGTTTAGAATTGATGGACTGTAATATTTGTGGTTGATCCAACTGCGGCCTTCGGTGTGATGCAGATTAAAAGCAGTAGGCTAATGGCAACTGAGTTGCAGCAATAATGCGGCCCGGGGAAGCCTCCACATAGCGTGTAAGAGAATTAGTGCTGATCCAGGACCTGTTCATACTGCCTGATTCATTTGGACCCAAAAGTACAAACATATGTATGTGATGTCAGTAGAGTCAGTACTCCTACAAAATGATTTGTGCATGCAGGCGCTGGTCGAGTTACCGATGGACGGAAAGTATTGAGTACTAGTGAAAATGGTGAGTGAAATACTTGGATACATACAGCTGTAGATTAGTTTATTCACTGCTGGTGCGTGGGTTAGTCTTTTTCCAGAGACCAATCCACTGAATATAACAACAAATCTCAGCAATCAGCTCCTATACTTTCCTAACTAATTTATATGTAGCATGGGCCCCCGGTGTTTATGTTACATGCTAGGCCTATCTATATTCTACACTCAATAAATAAAATGGTCTCGGGATCAGTGACATTAACCCCTAATGGTTCTTTAAAAGGTTATTTTTAGGATCAATTTAGAAGTTTTTTAAAATAACTATTTAACAGGGTTCTAAAGTGTCCTTTTAGGAATTGCCCCATAGTTTCATTTTGAACAACCAGCAAAAGACCCTCCAGGAACGTTTTTCTTTTAGTGTACATAATCCTGGATCACCCAGAATTTTCTTTTTTGTTATTTGTCTGATGTTCAATTGTCTTTTGCACAGGTGGGTGACAAATAAAGTTAAAACCAATATATTGTGTCTCGGTAAGCTGTTAGGCTACCACTAGCCACCAGAACAGCTGCAGTGCATTATGGCATATATTCTACAAGTCTCAAACCATGCCAGAAAAAGGCCCACCATAGCATTGCGAAAATGAAATGCCCAACAGCGCATTTCTGTAAATGCAAAAGAGTATGATAGAATTTGAATTGCTTAATTGTAAAATCCAATTCACCTATATGGAATAATTTCTATTTGTTATGTTCCTCCACTCATTTATTATTAATTCAGGTTTTTCCATAATTTGTCAAAACATTAATGGTTTGGGTTGAATGTGTATTTTAATGATTTTCAGCAACCATTAAGTTGGATTTAATTTACACTGTCTCTTCCAGTGTGTTAGTGAATCAATATTCTTTTTTGTAAACAATAATGTGGTAATATGCATGCTCAGGCTTTCAGTGTTATACATATGGGCTAAGGGATGTTCTTCAGCATGACTTAACAGAGTGCTCAGATACATCCCTTAGCTTTGATAAACTGCAGCTCTAAAGAAACCCTGGAGTTGCCTTTAGCTTTAATAAACAGATTAACAGTGGATCTTTACCCAATAAGCTTTAAGGTTTCAAACCATCCAGTGTCTTAATAACAGCTTAGCGCTAATGTATTTTCCAGTTTGGTATAACATGAAATATCCTCCTTGATGGTCCATTTGTTGTTGCAGACTTATAATACTGAATGCTGGGATCCAAACAGCCTTTACAAATCATCTCACTTTTAATTCTGATGAGTAAAAGCATACCTGTGAGGGTTTTGGCCCTTATAGTAGTGCTTTCATACAGTGCACGAGACTTTGAGTTCTTTTTGGATTAGATTCAACTTTATTGTCAATGAACAGTACGTGTACAGTACAAAGAAAAGCAGTTAGCATCTCACCATAAGTGCAAATAGAAGAAGAGGGCAGAACATTTACACATATTAGATATAGTGTGTTACAAGTGGAATGTAAAGACATGCAATGAGGGCAAATACAGTCAGTGCAAATGGCAATTCTAAATGAGCAATTCTACATTTTACTGTGGGAAAAAGAGCCACTGAATAAATATTGCAGTGGTCAATAACTGAGCCCCTAATGTCAGCCTTCCCTAGTCAGTCTGCTTTGCCTCAAAGGGTGGGGTCCACTTGGAGTGAGAACAACTGAGAGAAGACGCACACCCACACACATGCGCACACACACACAGCTGTCCATCTATCTTATCTCAGTTGTATACTCATACTCAGATGCTTTGTAGCATTTTAAATTTAAATGTTTCAAAGTTGAAATATAATTTTTTTAAGTTTGAATATTACCAACATATTAATTCCATAATAAACTTGGCCTTGTTCACATGCAGCCCCCATATACTTTTCTGTTCAGAAGTGTGGGATCACTTAGAAATGTACTTGTTTTCCATGGAAACGTACATTAAATTAATTTGAATAGGAAATAGAGCAAAATAAACAGAAAATATGGTCACTGATAAGGTTAGAAATAATGATTGTATCCATCATACTTTGCATTCGTCAACTAAACCTCCTTTTGCAGCAATTGCATCGTTTCTAGTTGCCAATTTGTTGAGGTAACAAATTGCGATTTCTCTCCATGCTTCCTGAAGTAACTCCCACCTCCTTCCATTAAAAACAGAATATCAGCTGACTGCTTCTCCCTTAAATAGTTCTTGGAGCGATTTTGGTTGGTTATTACATTAAATACCATATTATTATATTTTTATCAATAAAAACGACTACATTTTGTAATAATCACTGCATTATGTAATAATTAATTACAAAATGCGGGGACATTTATTACATATTGTGTATGTAATAAATGCCTCCGCCAGACTTGTCAGATGGTTTCAAGCACTCCTCCAGCATCTGTTAGTTTGGTCTGTGCCTCATAAATGTTCTTCTTTGTGATATGAACACCTCAAATTTAGATTCATCTGTCTATAACACTTTTAAAAATCTTTCTCTGTTCAGTGTGTGCTCTTTTGTCCCTCTTAGTCATTTTTTTTATTGGCTGGTAATATTTATTGAAGCTGCCAGTTGAGGACTTGTGAGGCATCTGTTTCTCAAACTGGACACTCTAATGTGCTTGTCTTCTTGCTCAGTTGTGCACTGTGGTTTCCCACTCTTTATATTCTGGTTAGAGACAGTTTGCGCTGTTCCGGGAAGGGAGTAGTACAAGGGCCAAATGAAGGCCATTCACATGGAATGGCCTTCATTTCTCAGAACAAGAATAGACATATGAGTTTCAGAGGTTTTCGAATTTCTACATTTTTAGCCTGTAATCGAACCCACAATTGCTGATGCTTCAGATACTAATCTAAAGAAAGCCAGTTTAATTGCTTCTTTAATCAACAGTTTTCAGCTGGGCTAACATAATTTCAAAAGGGTTTTCTAATGATCAATGCTTTTTAAAATCTTGGATTAGCAAACACCATGTCCCATTGGAACACAGGCGTGATGGTTGCTAATAATGGGCCTCGGTACGCTTATATATTTCATAAAAAATCAGCCATTTCCAGTTACAATAGTTATTTACAATATTAACAATGTCTACACTGTATTTCTGATCAATTTGATGTTATTTTAATTAAAAACAACTTTTAATGGTAGTGTATATGGGCCTTTTTGTACAACATTTTGGACTGGCACATAGGCATGCTTTTATATCAGGGGGTCACCAATTACATGTGCAGATTAGGAGATTACAATATTATGTCGTATTGTGAACCAATGCATGTTATTAATATACACTCATTTCAGGATTCTGACTTAAATGGATCTACTCTCACCTTTGTAATCCCTTCCCCCTTAACACCTTTACTACAATCTGCTTCTCCAGTCAAAATTACCACTAAGGAGAAAACAAAAAATTGCACTGAATATTTCCTGCATGCAATCGGCCATTTTACCCACTGTCGCTTTTTACATGTCTTACTTTTCCCATTTTATCAGTTCTTTCTGAAAGGTAGCTTCAATCAAATATTGAAAACAGATCTGCATATCATAAAAGCTAGTCTTTGTGGTCTGGTTATCAAAATGGACAGTATGATGTTATAGGGGTGGAGAGGGTGGCATCCTGTTTTCTGTCAGGACATGTAATGGTCATTAGGAGAGGAATGATGGAACAGGGTGTGGAATGCTGGGAAGCAGCTGCCACCACATGGGTGACAAGTGAGAGACACATGGCCTTGTATTAGTTTGAGTGCAAGTGTGTGAGGTTGCGTGTTGGTATGTACCTTGTTTTGGGAACGGTCAACCATATTTGGCAAAGTTCTGCCTCCTGACTGTCAGTAGGACAGTCAAACATTTCATACATTGCAAACATGTTTCCACAGCTGTGTCTTTCTGTTTTACACTCTTATTTTTGGAACTGGAGTTTTTCAAATGCCAAGGGACGTAGCCATTTGTCTTGTAGCCTCCACAGTGTTGAAAATATCAGGCCATTTAAACTGATAGCATTTTTTAAGATGGTGGTAGCAATATCTTATAACTGAGTTTGATAGTTATTTCAACTAGGTTATTAGGTTAAATCATTTTATCTGTTCCGTGATAATTTTCAGGAAACAATGCTGAGTAGATCAAGAAAGAGAGAACATTCCCTTAGTGGGGCCGTGGTATTAGTCACTGCCTTTTACGGCAGTTGTGGCTAGGTGTTTAAATCCTGGTCGCATCACCCAAATTTTGTCCAGGGTTCCAGTTGCGGGAGGTGAATAATTACCATAGCGTCTTATGGGTGGATATGGACTAGCATCTAAATGTGGCACCTGCAAACTCAATCATGCTTGTTGTTTGGGAGTGGCAAGCACTGTGATGAGAAGCAGAATGGCTTGTCACATGCCCCAATCACAGAATCACCGGTACTTGCTCTGAAATTCCGAACAAAACAAGGCCGTAATCGCGAGTTGAACATCACATAATTGAAAGTCGAGAAACCATTTAAAAAAAAGGAAGATCATAAGGTTTGGACTGGGAAAGGTTTGGCATAGCTCAAGTCAAATAGCTGATAACATATTCTGTGCTATCTAAGTCTAAACAGAAATACCGGAAATTACAGAGCCCCTCGGGGAGTGGGTGCGTACTATGCGGAGCAGCCAGTAATAGTTTTACTCATTCCCAGTTCTCATCTCTTGGATATTTGATATGCCTTTGTTTCCATGATCCCCCCTCCCTCCTCCAAGTATCCTAATGCAATCCCTGACCAGGAAGAGAGAAGCACAACCAAGCCTGTTGGGTTGTTTTAATGTCTTCCCAAACCTTGATTTGGGCCTATAGTACCTTAATATATTAATACCATGGGTTGTCTAGGAGAGCTTGTGTTTTAAAGATTTGATTCAAATATATATATTTTTAAAGGCTATACAAATTTAACTATTATAAATATTATAATGATTATATTATAATGATTAAGCTGAACCATTATAAATATACTGTAAAGAATCATCTATGTAGCCTATGGGTATGTAGCCTTGCCATCTTTTCTAAATATCCCTTTTTTCATTGATTGCTTACATTTTTTGGGCTGTTACAGGATCCCTGCTGTATTTTAATGTGATCATATACTATTTCAGCACATGAGCCATTTACACATCTGCATAAAAAGAACCAAATGAAATCAAATGGAGTGTACTGCCCAAGGGTTTAGAGCTGTATGGCACACCTGGATAACCTCTTCTGACTATCCTGAAGTATGCTAAAATGTACATTTTGTATCTTACAAAAATTAAAAACATCCTTTGTTTTAGAAAAACTAATCGTGCATTTGTTCAGGAGTTAAATTCTGTCCATTTATGGGATCCCCTTTCATATGGGAAATGTGTGCTGTAACAGCTGTAATCACATTATGTTGTCATCTGATTTTTGTCGGTGTAGCAGCTCTGGTCCTGGGTGATACAGCATGTATTGCAAGCATTAACACTGGACTGGAGCTTTTAGTAGTCCTATCTTTTTTACCAGGGAAATATGGGTGAGGGTTTGTTGAAGAGTCTTTGGAACAGATTAGTAACTCAACAGGATGCATTTCCCAGGTCATTTCCCAAGGTTATATCACTTGTATTCCCCTAATTTCGCATGGTTTCTAGTGCCATTTAAGCAGGAAATTATGACCTAACTGGTGCAGTTCCTTTTCAATAATAGTGGCAACATACATAAAGTAGGAACACACGTAATGCCGCAAAACATTTTAAGTAATAAACTAAATAAATATATAGTTTTTTGCATTTGAATAGTAGTAATAATGTCATATACAGCTTAGTCTAGCTGTATATAGTCTGTCCTGCAACTCATTAATAAAACTTGCCAATGTAAAATACGTACACTCAGAGTTTTGTCACAAAAACTTTGCTACAACTGTGATAATTTTATTTTTTATCTAAATCACAGTCTGCGTAGTCCGTTTCACAGCGTTTGCAAGCGGAGATACCCATGAGGACTCTGATTAGCAGGCCATAGCTTTTTCTGACCATTGAACTGAATGTATCGTGAACGCAACATGTTTTCACCTTTTAACCCAAAAAACATGGCTAAGCACAGGTGGCTTCTCGTAGCCTACTTCAGTTTTAATGGGATAAAAAACCTTTTAGATGATTTTCCCACCTAGCAAAATCAATGCACAAACTTTTATTGGAGTCTTCTAGTTAAATTACTCAAATGTAATTCTAGTGACTAGCAAGGAACTTACATGGCTATGACCGTTCTGCCTTTGATATGGATAAGATTTAAAGGTTCAAAAGGTTAACAAATTGTATTTGTCATTTGCAAGTTATGGTAATGAAATGCTTGGTTTTCCTACTCCCGACAGGGAAGTTAAAGTAAAAAATGAAAATTATATTATAAAATAAGAAGATAACACAAACAGTCATTAATAACACTATACAAAAACATGCATCAATACTACTAACTCTAAAACTGTACAACCGTAATGCAATGTAAAAGTGACAGGTGTGCATAAATTGAATGACAGATGAGAATGATATAAAGTGACAGGTGTGCATGGGACAATGGATGGAAGGGATCTGTAGAAGTATACCGGAATCCATGCCAAATCTCCTTAATTGGCGTCAGAAGAAGAGCTGTATCCTGGCCTCCTTCACCAAGATGTTAGAGTGATGAGACCAGGTCAAGTCATCGCTGATGTTGACACCAAGGAACCGGATGTTGTGAACTCTCTCTACAGCAGACCCATTGATGTGTATGGGGGCGTGGTCTCCCTACTGCTGCTTCCTGTGATCAACAATCATCTTCTTCGTTTTGCTGATATTGAGCTGGTGATTGTTTTCCTGACACCACAAAGTCAGTGACCTTCCCTCTCTATAGGCTCACTCGTCGTGGTCAGAGATCAGGCCTTTGTTGGTGGTGTCGTCAGCAAACTTAACGTGGGTTGCCAGGCAGTTGTGGGTGAACATAGAGTACAGGAGCGGGCTCAGCACACAACTCTGGGGGAAGCCAGTACCCAGAGTCAGTGAGGAGGTTGTGTTGCACATCCGCACTACCTGGCATTCTCTGTAGATCTGTTATGTCTGTAGGCAAATTGCTGTGGGTCAAGTGTTACAGGCATGGCGTCTGTAATGTGAGTTTTAATTAGCTCCTCAAATCACTTAATGATGATTGGAGTGAGTGTTACAGGGCGGTAGTCATTCATGCAATGGACTTTTTGCTTTTTTGGCACAGGAACAATTTTGGACTTTTTGAAGCAGCTGAGGACCACTGATTTACATCATGATAGGTTGAAGATATCAGTAAAGACATCAGCCAGTTGATCTGCACAGACCTTAAGAACACGGCCTGAGATGTTGTCTGGTCCAGGAGACTTGCGGGTGTGAATCCTTCAGGGCCCTTGATTTTACTGGTTAGGAATTTCATAACATTTTTGATAGCAAACCATTGTTATCAGACTTTGGTTTCCAAACTGGAAAACTATGGCAATGATCTCCTCTGGCCAGTAATACCACCTGGAAAAAAAGTGTTTTTGCTCTCTTCCTCCTCCACCATCTTCATCCTAACATTTTCCAGAGATTTTGTTTTCAGGAAATTATGTTGGAATTCTCTGACATATATGCTATTTTAAGCAAATGACGCCGGTGCATTATAAAAGAGGGACTTATTACTGTCTGTCGATGGCTGGTTAATTAGTAACAGTAAACCCTCTTTTATAGACTTTTGTTTCAGTTGTCTGCTTTCTGAAAATGACTAATTCCTTCTCATCTTCCTTATATCATCTATACCAATCCAAATGAGGAGATGTAAAAACAATCTAACAAATACGAGTTGTGAAAGTTATCGTAGGTGACAGAAAATACTTGTGTAAAACAAAAGAAACATATTCATATATAATATAATTTTTTCGCACATTCCCATATTTTCCATACATTTCTAGTAGGCAGACCATTGTGGTTTTAGAGGAAATAGCGTTATTCATGAACCAGAAAAGGAACCAGGCAAGCCATTAGAAAGGAAATCATGTTGTTATCCCTGGCTGGTTTCAAACTGCGGTTTTCTAGGTGTCAGACTGTGTCTTTAAACACTTAAAAGCAGGAAGGCAACTTCCACCTCAGCCATAACATTTTTGCTGAAAATATTTGGCAACAGAACGTTTATTAACGCAAATAAAGTGTACTCTTGTACAAAGATTGTTATAGATGTATAGCTAATAGCTATTAAACAAGGGTTTGAATAAAAAATGTAATTCATATTTACACTTCACATATTAGTTTGTTTATTAAATCACATGAAACTTCACATATTCAATTGGGCATTTCTGCAAAAAATACAAAATGTCCCAGAACAGGTCTCCTGAAATGTAGTGACATGCAACATACGCCCCACCCCGTTCACGAATTCTATCACATATAATGTTGCATGATGGCTGAAAAGTACCAAATGGGTAAATATTTCTGAGAGACCATAATTAGAAAGTCTGTGAGGAGAATCAAACTTGGGTCAAAACATGAAAGGTCAGGGATAATTCCACAGCACCACAGGACTTGTTGGTAGTCAGGCCAACAGCATAAGTTTTTTTGCTTAAATAACCTGGGAAATATAATGTTTATTATTGGAACTAAAGTGTACTTTTGTACAAAGATTACTCTAGATCAGGGGTGTCAAACAGGTTCCACGGAGGGCCGAGTGTCTGCAGGTTTATGGGTTTTCCTATAAATTGGTTCCCAGTTCAGACCTAAACAACCAGATGAGGGTAGAAACTAACCAATGAGTGACCTAATTAATCAATCAAGTACAAGGTGAGAGCGAAAACCTGCAGACACTCGGCCCTCCATGGAACCGGTTCGACACCCCTGCTCTAGATGGTCATCCGCACAAAGAGTTGAATAGCTAACCAATACGCTATGCGAAATACGAGATAATCGGAAGCATTGGCTGAATCTCAGATCGCATATTACGTATTTGAAGTGCGTACCTTGCGGTTGATGGTAAAGTACATACTGTTTTATTATATTGTAAGCTAGTATTCCATGGCATACTACCTTGTCAGAAAATTGTGTCTCGACATTAGAGAATTTTGTCATGCATTTACATCAACGCCAAGTTTGAATATTTAGCTAGACACCATTAATTATTGTGCTGTACTGACATTTCTTATTAAGTTAACTTTCACCAAAAATAGTATCTATGAACTGTATGGCTTTTAATAGCCAGTAATAGGCCGACTAGCATCTACTTATTACTTGGAATAGTCATAAGAATTGAGCACTTGCTAGCAAGACTGAAGAACTTTACACTGCTGAAGCTATTAAATTTAATCACACAAATTTAATCTTTTTCTTTCACTTGTGAATGACACTGATACAATAACTATCAATTTAGGTGAAGATAACTGACTATTTCATCAAGTGAAAAAAGCAAATCGTAGAAACCCCACTTTTACTGCGCAAGGAGTTGTGATCTATAGGCTATTATGCCAAAAAGAATGCATGCATGCATACTTTGGAAATACACCAGAATTAATCACAATATAACAATAAAAAGTTTAATTTCAGGCTTACTATATCATAGCTACAGGAGGTTGTTGCTAGCGAAGTGTTTGTCAATCTGGAACAAAGCCTATAAGGCCAGCTGATGTCTGTATTGTCTTTGCCATAGTTTCATATTAATACACCCTCTAAGTGGCATAAAACTGATAAATGGCCCTAATGACCCTGACAAAACTATGGTGAATGCTTCACAGAGAACTACCAAACAGATCCTGGTTGGTGTTGTGTACATGCAATCGAGCACATTTTAATCAGTAGTGTGTAATATTGACCTATATATGAGGGTAAGAATAACTTATTTAAAATCGACCATTAACCAATGCCTACTGCAATCTGTAAGACTACAATAAATTGACAAAAAGCAGAGGATGGGACTGAACCTTAGTTAGAACAGACCTCACTTAGGAAACATATATATTAACAAAAGTGTTAGGTTAGTGCTGTAAAACTGTACAGATGTGATATGCAATAGTTATTTTGGGGGTATATCTTTCTCTATTAACAATTAACAATTTATATTTTACCATTTTTGTGTTTGTCATCTCTCTTGCAAGTAGCTGAATAACAGAAAGAGATTTGGGTGTGTGCCCTATCCAACGATATATTAGCTATCCATTAGCAAATTTGAAACTGATAACTCAACAGCTTGCAGCTGTTGTATCCAGCCATTACTCAGATTAAGCCTACATGTCCTCCTTTAACGGGTTTATCAAATGCATTTAATAAATTTTCTGTGATTAATGATGGTGTATTATTTAATATTTTGTGTCAGTAGAAACTGTAAGAAAACTACCATTTATCAAAAAAGGATCCCCCTTTTAAAATACAGTTGTGCTCAAAGGTTAGAATATACTTGGATAATTGGTAATATACCATTTACTATTTGTAAAGAGAACACGAGTGAGCAGGCAAAACACGTCTTATTTCTTATGGGATTCACATTCAACTAGGTCATAACAGAATGGCACAACCATAAAACAAATCATGACAACAAAGAAAGAAATGAACTGACCCCTGTTCAAAAGTCTGCATACCCTTTGTTCTTAATACTGTGCATTGCCCACTTTAGCATCAATAACAGTGTGCAGTCTTTTGTAAAAGTTCACAGTAGTCTATGATGCCCGAAATTCTTGCAGGTGGTATAGCTGCCCATTTGTCTTGGCAAAATGCCTCCAGGTCATGCAAAGACTTTGGTTGTCTTGCATGAACCGCACATTTGAGATCTCTCCAAAGTGGCTCAATGATATTAAGGTCAGGAAACTGTGATGGTCACTCCAGAACCTTCCCCTTTTTCTGCTGTAACCACTGGAGGGTCAACTTCGCCTTGTGCTTAGGGTCATTGTCGTGCTGGAAATTGCAAGTGTGTCCCATGCCCAGCTATCGTGCAGAAAAATGCAAATTGTCTGCCAGAATTTTCTGATAAGATGCTGCATTCATCTTGCCATCAATTTTCACAAGATTCCCCTGCCTTCAGAGCTCCACCCCCAAAAAAACATGCTTCACAGTGGGGATGGTATTCTGTTCAATATAGGCCTTGTTGACCCCTCTCCAAACACAGCGCTTGTGGTTGTGACCATTAAGCTGTATTTTGGTCTTGTGACTCCAAATTACAGTGTGCCAGAAGCAGTGAGGTGGGTCAAGGTGATTGTCGGGTATATTGTAAACGGCTTTTATGTGGCATTGGCGCAGTAAAGGCTTCATTCTGGCAACTCGACCATGCAGTTAGTTTTTGTCCAAGTATCGTCTTATTGTGCTCATAGAAACAACCACACCGTATTTTTCTGGAGCAGTCAAAATTTCTCCTGAGATTGATTACCTGTGGGTTTTTATTTGTATTCCAAAAAAAATGTCTGCCAGTTTTGGCTGATATATTTCTTGGTGCAACTGACCTAGGCTTGGTAATCAAGAGGGCCTGGATATGCGCTGGCTTGAGCAGGGGGACCTATCTTGCGCTGCAGGATTATAATCCTAATGTTTTTCTTTGAGACTGCGATCCCAGCTCTCTTCAGGTCATTGACCAGGTCCTGCCGTGTAGTTCTGGGCTGATCCCTCACCTTCCCATGATCATTGATGCCCCACAAGGTGAGATCTTGCATGGAGCCCCAGACCGAGGGAGATTGACCATCATCTTGAACTTCTTCCATTCTCTAATAATTGTATCAACAGTTGTTGCCTTCTCACCAAGCTGCTTGCCTATTGTCCTGTAGCCCATCCCAGCCTTGTGCAGGTCTACAATTTTATCCCTGATTTCCTTACACAGCTCTCTGGTCTTGGCCATTGTGGAGAGGTTGGAGTCTGTTTGATTGAGTGTGTGAACAGGTGTCTTTTATACAGGTAACGAGTTCAAACAGTTGCAGGTAATACAGTTAATGAGCAGAGAACAGGAGGGCTTCTTAAATTCTTACTGGTTTGTAGGTGATCAAATACTTATGTCATGCAATAAAATGCAAATTAATTATAAAAAAATCATACAATGTGATTTTCTGGATTTTTTATTTAGATTCTGTCTCTCACAGTTGAAGTGTACAATTACAGACCTCTATATGCTTTGTAAGTAGGAAAACCTACAAAATCAGCAGTGTATCAAGTACTTCATCTCCCCACTGTACATGGCATGTACCCTGGGTGTACACACATCCAAAATTCACACCCGCCAAGAGCCAAATGTGTGTAGACTTTCTGTTGGGCGAATACATTTTAGAAGGCTATCCTAAACAGTAATGTAATAAAAGCTCGTAGGAAATTACTTTTGTTTGCATTACATTGAAATCCACAAGTAATTACAGTGAGAAAATAAACCTGCGTCAAGTTGGCCCCCCACACAACGCAAAACTTTTATCAAAATCATCTCAATCGTTTGTGCTCCATCTGTGCTGGTTTGTGCCGTTAAAATGTTTGTTTGTTCTGCTATCATATTTTAAATGTTAAATAAGATTGTTTAGGTTATTCTGAGGACACTGAGCCCACAGTATTAATATGGTGTTCCTAATAATCCTTTAGGTGAGTGTACATTGTATATTTATTGAAATAATGCAGCAGAGTCCTATTTCAATGAATGTGAAAAAGGTGAATTTCCCACACCTGTGGCTTTTTGAATTGTGTCTGTGTATAAATTGTCAATGAGTTTGTTAACTCTCATGTGGAAAAGGTAACAAGGTAATGGAACTTTATGAAGATTGAAAAGGATATAAAAGATATTCACAGCTTTGCAAATGCCAGTCAGTACTGTTCAATCACTTATTAGGATGTGGAAAATTCTTGATACCAAAACTGCCAGAAGAATATTTCGGAATACAAAGAAAACCCACACTGCTCCGGAAAAAGAATGTGTGGTTGTTTCAAGGAGCACAATACGACGATGCTTGAACAAATATGAGTTGAGTTGCCCGAAAGAAGCCTTTACTGTGCCAATACCACAAAAAAACAACCATAAGAGCTATGTTTGGAGAGGGGTCAACAAGGCCTATAGAGAACAGAGTAAGATTCCCACTGTGAAGCATGATTGTGCCTCACTGATGTTTTGGGAGTGTGTGAGCTCTAATGGCACAGGGAATCTTGTGTGAAAATTGATGAATGGGACACTGGTGGCACTACAGTGTGTTTTCTCCCTTAGAGATTGGGTGAGAAGCTCAGTCATTCGTGAGTAACTCGGAGTAGAGCCTCTGCTCCTTTGCATTGAAAGGAGCCAGTTGAGGTGGTTCGGGCATCTGGTAAGGATGCCCCAAGGACGTCTCCCTAGGGAGTTGTTACAGGAGACCTCAGGGTAGGCCCAGGACTAGGGGTAGAGATTTTATTTCGACACTGGCCTGGAAATGCTTCAGAATCCCCCAGTCAGAGCTGGCAAATGTGGCCCGGGAAAGCGAAGTTTGGGGTCCCTTGCTGGACCTGCTGCCCCCGTGAAATGAAGATGAGATGATGAGATGCAGGATTTATGTCAGCTGGCAAATTCTGGCTTTTTGTCGGTATCAGGTGTACGAGATCACCATTGTTGTTCCCGTGTGTGTCACGTTGGAGGTGGAGTCATGGCAGTTTTCCTGTGGTGTTACTATGGGCAGGTACAGGGTACTATCTACCATGGAAAACCAACCGAGGCAAGTCGTAGTTGAGCCTGTGCCATGCAGGGAAATTCAGCATGAGCCGGTGCCATTCAGCATGGCAATTACCCTAAGCGCAAGTAACCAGTGGTTACAGCAGAAAAATATTTAAGTTCTGGAGTGGCCATGATAGTCCCCTTAATATCATCAAGCGACTCTGGGAGATCTCAACCGTGCAGTTTTATGGATGACGACCAAAGACTTTGCATTACCTGGAGGCATTTTGCCAGGACGAATGGGCAGCTATACCACCTGCAAGAATTTGGGGCCTCATAGACAACTATTACAAAAGACTACACGCTTTCATTGATGCTAAAGGGCAATACAAAGTATTAAGAACTAAGGGTATGCAGACTTTTGAATAGGGGTCAGTAAAAAAAAAAATCTTTGTTGCCATGTTTTATTTGATGATTGTGCAATTCTTTTATGACCTGCAGTTGAATGTGAATCCCATAAGAAATATATAGTTGATTTTTTATTCCTGCTCGCTCATGATTTTTGCCTGCTCACACATATTCTCTTTACAAATGGTAAATATATTACCAATTCTCAAAGGGTATGCTAACTTCTGAGCACAACTGTATAAAACACCCAAGCAGCACAAACTATACCTTTAACGGCACATACGAAGCACAAACAAACAAGACTATTTTGGGTTGAATTTGGAGCATGTTGGAGAATATTGGCTTAGATTAAGCTATAAAATGTTTAATAACTATAAAATGATAGCAGCACAAAGAAAAATGTTAACAGCACATCCCAGCACAAATGATTGAGCCTATTTTGCTGAAGTTTTGTGTTGGGTGGCAAGCCAAGGTCATGCAGGTAGAAAATAAGCGTGCCGTTTTGAAGGAATAAGGAGCAGAGTTCACGGTCCCATAGCAAATCGGGTCTTACCAGACTGGTTCTTCTGATCTTGGACAGAATTGTCTGGTTGGTAGGCCTACTAGCTAGCGCTGGAGTAAGATAATACTTTCTGTACAGTGAAGCGGTAAGGATATTAGGTGCAAATGAATTCTCGCAGACTGAATACTCTACGGTGTCTATTAGCTGTATTGTCTATAAGGTTAAAAGTTATGGTAATGCTTGTTATGGTAAGTTTGTTATGCTAATGCTGGTGCCTGCCTTTTAGTGTTGTGAATAATTAGAGGTAAGTATATAATGGCTTCATATTAGCCTGTAAAATAATGGTAAAAGGCAAAATAGCGTAATTGTTTATCTCTCAAAGTTAGAGGCCGCGTACGGCGACAACGTTAGCAATGTGACCAACAAAGCCTAGACATTTCCCTGACAAAACATTTCAATAAAACATTTTTATACAATAAGATCTCATTAATTTAAATAACCCTGTGTAACTGCTTTATACAATTCAAGTACGTTTTTTTATTTTGGAAAATGGATTATGAAAGTTTTGTGCCAATGACTGAAGCGAGGGTAGAGGTAATGGCTTTATAATGTATTTGTTCAATATTTTCTTAATATTACAATACAAGTAATGCATTACAATTAATTACCTTTTTCCAACTTATTTTAGCCAACCTTTAGGAAAACAGAGTGTAAGTGGTTTTGATCCTGAATCCACTTTAATGTAAATAATTTCATAGGACATGGATATTATTCTCTGGGCTACTCTCTGAACATTTTGTTGCCACTATAATTATTCATTATTGCTACATCTAAAATGCTGAATGTGTATGCAGAATTTATAGGGCCATTGTTCTCTGCTTCACTGGAGATTTAGAATATTAGCATTAAAATATCATTGGAGAATTTTTAGATATCAGAGAAATTGTTCTAAAATATTATTAAGATAGAGAGGGCTGAAACACAAAAAATAATGTTTTGTGAGAAATTGAGGATTCAAGAGGCTGACTACAGTACGATCAAGTTCAAATAGTTAATTTTTCATTTGCAAAACAAGTTACGGCAATGAAATGCTTGGTTTTCCAACTCCAAACACTGCAGTTAAAAGTTAAAAAGTAACAGTAATAATAATTTTAAAAAATAAGAAGATAACACAATCAATCAATAATAACTCTATACAAAAACATGCATCAATAATAATAACTATACAACTGTATAACCGTAGTGCAATGTAAAAGTGACCTGTGTGCACGATATAATTGACAGATGAGCATGATATAAAGTGACAGGTGTGCATGGGACTATGGATGGAAGGGATCAGGGGTTCCTGAATTGAGCAGCCTTACAGCTTTGTCTTGGATTGAATACTTCTGTACCTTCTGCCTGATGGCAGCTTGGTAAACAGTCCATGGCATGGTGGCTGGGATCTGCAATGATCTGTTTGCTCATCCTTCTACACCTCTCTGTGCAGAGTTCCTTCGGGGATGGCAGGTCAGACCTTGTGATGTTCTCTGCAGTTAAACTCACCCTCTGAAGTGCTTTGCAGTTGAGGTCAGTGCAGCTGCCATGCCAGGCGCTGATTGGGTACACAGCCGGTCTGGATACTCTCAATAGTACATCTGTAGAAGTTGGTAAGTATCCTGGAATCCATGCCAAATCTCCGTAATCGGCATAGGAAGAATGGCCATTTCCAGGCCTCCTTCACCAAAACATTAGAGCGATGAGACCAGGTCAAGTTGATACCAAGGAACCGGATGTTGTGAACTCTCTATACTGCAGACCCATTGATATGTATGGGGGCGTGGTCTCCCTGCCGCTGCTTCCTGTGATCAACAATCATCTCCTTCATTTTGCTGATACTGAGCTGGAGGTTGTAATCCTGACAACACAAAGTCAGTGACCTTCCCTCATCTCTATAGGCTCACTCATCGTTGTCAGAGATCAGGCCAATGATGGTGGTGTCGTCAGAAAACGTAATGATGGTGTTGGAGATGTGGGTTGCCAGGCAGTGATGTGTGAAGAGAGAGTACAGGAGCGGGCAGAACACACAGGCCTGGGGGGAAAATGTACTGAAAGGTGTTTCCCATTCACACCACCTGGGGTCTGCACGTCAGGAATTTTAGGATCCATCTGCACATAGTGGGGTCGAGACCCAGATCCCTAAGCTTTACCGCCAGTGTTGAAGGCTGAGCTGTAGTCAATGAACAGCATACTCACATGTGTGTTCCTTTTGTCCAGATGAGAGAGTGCAGAGTGGAGGGTCAGAGCGATGGCATCCTCTTTGGATCTGTTTTGTCTGTAGGCAAACTGTAGCAGGTCCAGTGTTGCAGTCTTGGGAGTCTGTGATGTGTGTTTTAACTAGCCGCTCAATGCGCTTCATAATGATTGGTGTGAGTGCTACAGGGCAGTAGTCATTCATGCACCAGACTTTTTGCTTTTTTGGCACAGGAACAATTATGGACTTTTTGAAGCAGGTGGGCACCACTGACTTACATAGCGATAGGTTGAAGATATCAGTACAAACATCAGCCATTTGGTTAGCACAGACTAGATAGCAGGGGCTAGGAAAAAGTGTTTTGAGGGAGACGGAAATAAAGGGTAAATACACTGTAATTATCCCATGTTCATAGCGCTGATTTAAACTCTGAGCTGACATAAGGACTAAATTGTCCTGAGCAAGAAACTAAACCCTAATAGCTCCTGTTTAAGTGTCTGCTAAATGATTAATATGCTGTGGATATCTGGATAGGATAGGTACTGCCGGCTGGTCTAAGGCTATTTCATTCTTTTGAATATGGATTATTTTGAGATCATCCCTAGCAGAAATGTGCTAACCCAATAGCATATACGGAATGTGTTGTATGAAAGGTGTGTATAGAGAAGGGGAGGGATAGGTCTACCGAGTTTGAGTTGAGAACCGTAGCAGATATGAGCCACTGGAATAAGAGGACCCCTAGTGGTATGGTTAAGATTTCTGGTGTTACATCACTCAGAATTTGAGAGGCACTGTACAAATTCTAACATAACCACATACCTTGGAATGTGGTTATGAAGAAAAGAATAACCTGTACTATGAGCCCTAAATTAAGAATAATCTTTGACTCAAAATAAGCATATAATGCTCTCAGGGACAGAACAACAGATTTTTCACATTGCTGTCTTTGGAATCCAATCTAGAAACATTTTGTTCACTAATCACATGCTCTAACCACTAGACCAGCCTGCCATCTTAGTTTTCAATATATAATGTCTGCATTTAAGATATACCATCATTTATGTTTGATGGAATACAGTTTTTAAGTCTCAATGTTTTCTGTTCCCACAGAGTATGAGTGTTGAGGGGTTTTTATTGCCTGTTACATTAGAGTTGGCCCAGCCCTATAAGATCCATATTAGACTGTCTCCCTTTCAGGTCAACAACATGATGACCATTTGTAGATTTCCAATACCAATCCATTGCTCTTCCTTCATTTCCTCAAGGGCTGCATCTCCTCTTACATCCAAGAACTGCTAAGACCACTATTGCAGCATTGCTAATGACACTTTGGCTAAATCCTAGGATTTCTTCTGATTAACACAATGTATCTTCCAATGCACTCCATTGACAAATAATATAAATGTTACGTTTAAAATTATTGAATATACTCATTAAAAAAATTATATACAGATAAAGCACCAGTGTACTATTAATGATTTCCTTAGAATACCTTTAAATATAAATGTATATTTTAAAAAATATTTGAGCTTACAAAATAATTTATGTTCAGATGACTGTCTATATATAGACTTAAGCTGTGTTGTTGGTAACATAATGATATTGCACTAACTATAAACACTATCTCCTAAGTGGCAAAGGGACGAAAAGGCATCCACAAGCGTCGTCTTGTTACGTAAATACTATAAACACTGTACATTGTTGTTTACAAGTATTATTCTCAATGTATTCATTACAATTAAGGTTTCTATAGCTCAGAGATCTATGTAATCTTCTACTGATATTTTGTTATGAATGTCACTGTAAACTGCCCTAAATGATCACAGGACTGCATGCAATAGATCCTCTTTTTGACCATTCGTGTGATGGAAGCCATGTGGTTGACCCGCAAAAATACAGAACTAGAAGACATTATTAAACACAACATTGAGATTATTGAATGGAAGAGTCCAGAGAAGCTAGTTAGCTTAAGATAGCCAGCTATATGCTATTTGCTTAACTCAGCGTTTTTTGCACTCTCAACTGAATGTCGATTCCACAGCTGAACTTTACATAGCTTTTTGTGACCACATATTTTTTTTAACATGAATTCAGTAAATATATTACATCTTCCCTTGACATATTTGACTGACTAGGCCCGACCACTCTACAACCACTTTGACTGAGGAACGTTAACAACAAACATGTTTGAAGGAGCGCATGTTATGAAAACGACTTAAAACGTTATACTTAAAAAAATTCTAGATTGGAATGTTAAAAGTATTTAGAAAAATAACATTCAAGTCTATTTATTAAACCAAAAAAAAACATAGGCCTATACGTAAAAAAATTGGGGTTAATTGAATATGCAAACAAAAGTGTTTGAATAATAAATACATTCGACTATCCGTGCCCATCCCTAATTTACTGGTCAGTTTTCTTTAGAAATGGTGCCAATTCACATGTTTTTTTCCAGGAAGGGAATGTGTGAAATTAACTTACTATCTACAAGGACACTATAGCTCTGACAGGTCCCTCTGTCAAGGAGGCATCCTCAGCTGCTGTGCTGAAATGTTTGTCAAGCGCGGGGTACTTTTTTCCACATAACCTTTATAGTTCTAAAACTGGATGCCACCCATCTAGTGTCCAAGATCCTGATAACTTTTGCATAGCTGAATGTCTAATCGTAGTAAATGTAGGGTATATTCAGTCAGGTATTCTCAAACTCGCATATACTCCAGTTTGTAACCATCGGTGCCCGATAAACATATCTACCAAGGTAAAGAAACCAATATCGCGTTAACCTCTGTTCTACAATTTTCTCTGTTAACTCCTTTATTCGATCTGCGCGGGTGAGATTACATCCCGGTATATGAATAGCGCTGTCTGGGATGTGATCGGAGACCCAGGGATTGGTGAAACAGTGGGCGGTAGATCTGCGAAAGTCTGACTTAGTTCTGATGAGGAGCTGCAGTTCATCCACTTTGTTAGCCAGAGAGCGTACATTCACGAGGTGGATTGACCGGAGCGCTGTTCAAAAGCCCGGTTGTCTCAGTTTAACAAGCGCGCCTGCTCTTTTCCCCCGATCTACGTCCACGACCACAGCTGCAACTCCAACTAGCAACTCCGGGAAAGTCACAGGATTGATCAAAAGCGGTGAAACCGTATGCGCAGCTGGAAGTCCAATATTTAAGAGCTCATTTCTGGTAAATGTGACCCGAGATGGTATGGCAGAAAACAGGACAAATTGAAATAAACATGAAAAGCACTAGAGAGCAGAATCCCGAGGCAGCCATGGCCGGCGCCATCTTGCTGGTCATCACTAATTCAGCCCTGGAAATACACAAAAATGTGGAATGCAACGACTGTTGTGTCAGTTGTTTGTTTGTCACTGAGCGTTACATTTTACATTTAAATTATCATCATTTAGAAGAAGTACAGAGCAACTTACCTGTAAGCATTAATAACAAATCACAATTTATTAATTATATGTTATGTAGCATTTAGATTTTAAATCACATATTAATTGGATTTGTTCCTGTTTTTTTTAATAACTTTTGTAACTACAGAACATCTCATTTATTCATTCAGTCCCCAACCTTCTGGTAGCAATTGGATGATTGAATAACACACCTCAAATAGAAATATTTGAATGAAAGCAATGTCATTCAGGCACTTTATTTCACATTTGCATGTGAAATAATGTCAGAATGCAGGTTTTTGCCAAATTTAGGAGTCTAGCCAAACACACAGACACCTCTAACATTGACATAACTCTTACCCTGAACTTAAGCACAATAACATTTATGCCTAAACTTAGCACTAATCCAAACCATACTGAAAAGCCTGAGTTCATTCAGTCTGACTCTGCTCATGCGTGTAGTTTGGGAATGGAACTGACTTCATGTCCACAGAGCCTAAAAAGCTGGCAGGAATAACATTTTCCAGGAATCTGATATAACACTGACTTGGTTGGAACACAGCAAATCCTAACGGCTTACTAAATATTTTTTTACATCTGCATGTGTTGATGTTGTGCAGAGCTTAACTATACACATATGCATTGTTGCTTTTAGAAATGTGTAATAATGTTTGATTCTCATTAATGATTAATTAATTATATGTTGAATGGTATATATTGCATTTGTATTGAATTTTTATTAACTTTATTTGACCATGCATGACCATTAACAACAGATTGTTATGTTTATTGACAGCCTGAAAATAGGCAATGGACTGCTATATTTTCCAGAAGATGGTGCTGTTTATCTTGATACATTTTTGCAGAATTATGAGATATATGTTTAGTTCACATTTAGTGTAGAAGGCATCTTAACATTTCTGACAATGTTGTCTCCATTTTGCTATAATGTTATTTCTATAATGAAAAATGTGTCTTTGGCATTCAATTTCTCACTAATATCTAGTTGAGTCTATAATTCTACAAATGTGTTTTTAAACTTTTAGTGTTTAAAGCGCAGGATGTACAATGGGTCCTATTACTCTTTTTATCTATTAACCATGACCCGAGTGTACTTCCTGAGATGCCATGCTTAACTTACAGTACCTAGTAAAATGTGGGTGAAACATGGACATTCACAGGTTGTCTTTTCCTTGGTTATGCTTACTACCATGGTCTGTATCCACAAAGTCACACAATAGGACATTGGGTGGAAATAGACCTATGGTAAAACTAAAAGGCGTGTCACCTCTAATCATCAGTCATAAGATGTCAGCAGGTGTCTTTACAATGATCAGGTTGTTGCTGCAAATTGAAATTTATTCACAGTCAATCCTACCTGGTAAAATAAAAAAAATACATAAATAATATCCGTAAACTAGTATATTATCAAATGTAAACAATGAAGCATTCATTTTGATTGTCTCTTCAAATACATCATGGTATTTACAGTTTTGAGGGCAATTTTACATGAAAGTATAAATGAGAAAATGGCAAACTGGTCCAAGTTCAATATCTAAGGCTCCACTACTTTAGCCCTAATACAGCTCTACTCTACTAACATGGCATATTATTAATGTCTCTTTCTCTCTTTAATTGTAGGGCTTCATCAGAAGCAACTGATGAGGAAGTGTGAACGGTCAAAAGGTCAAAGGTGAAAAGTCAGAATGACAACAGTAGCCGCGGAGTATGACCACATGGAGATCTCGCAGCAGTACAGCAGCAGTGACACTGTCAACAACCGCTGGGATGATGATTGGGACAACGAGAACAGCTCGGCCCGCCTGTTTGAGCGCTCACGCATTAAGGCCCTAGCAGGTAAGTGAGGCAGAGAAATTAGGAAAGGAAAAAAGGTTTGTGGCATTGCTTTCCCTTAGTGTGAGTTCTAGACCGACAAGGTGAGGCAGCTGCACAGTTGTTCCAGCATCAAATTCTGCCTGCTTGTCTCACCTGGGACTTGTTTATAGAGATCCCTTCTATTCCACATATTTGGACATGGATTTGAGCCAAAATTCCAAATTCATTGATAAAGGTCAACCAGTTGAACAGATCAATTTATTTGTACCATTTACACAAAATAACAGAAATGCTATTTACTTATTCAACAAAGGTAGCACATCCTTAAATTCATCATCTACTAGACAAATGGTGACCACTGGCCACCTGCTTAGGACAAGCCGTCCCTCCAGATTGCACGAATGAGCCGAATGAAAGCGCCTAGAAGTCTCTAAGAACCCCTGGGTAACAAGGGGATTTACAGGCCTCTCTGGCCACAATGTTGTGCGTGAGTCAGCTGTCAGAATGAGACTGCACAAACTTGGCTTAGATGGGTCAGGGAGGCAAAAAAAATATCAAGACACAACTGCAGTTTACCAGACAACACCTGAGTAAAAACCAGAACTACTGGAACAACATGCTCTGCACAATAGTCAAAAGTGCAATTGTTTAGCCACAATGCCAAATGCCCTGTTGGGTTAAAACAAAACACTGCCTATAAATAGAAGGACCTCATACTAACATGAAAGCATGGAGGTGGTGGCATTATGATTTGGGTCAACTTTTTATAGTGTGCACACCTGTTACTTACTATTGCATCATTTGTTTTCCTGATCACTGTTGCTTTAAGTTCCTTCCTCTTGTATCTTGCTGGTAATTGTTTTAGATTCTGTTTTTTTAAGTTGTTCTGTTCATTTCTTGTTTTAGTTTTGTTACATACTTTTTAGTACAAGTCCTCCATTCTCTCTGCACCTGTGTCCTGCCTTCTACATAAAAATGTATTATCCATATGTTACGTCCCATGCCAGCTCACACCCTCAAATGCAACACCATTCGGGCGAACGCAACTCATGCCAACTCACACCCACAAACATCTGGCAAACATAACTCACCTATGTTGGCAAACATAAATCATAATCACTGGAATTCTAGTCACCTATTCACTCACCTGTTGTTCATCAGCCTCACTATTAAGTTTAACTGTTATCTTTTTGAGGTATTGTTTTATTGTTGGACAGCAGTCTAGGCGACCTACTGCCTAGTCTCATTTACTAGAAACGTTGTCTCTCTCTTCTTTTACTGTAGCATTCTCTTGTTGGATTATACTGGGTTTTGAATCCTTACCTGCGTTCTGAGATTCATTACACTGTATATACAAATATCTAACACAAATGTACAACTTTTTAGGGTGTGTACACTTACTATTTCACATGACCAAATAACTTAATGTAGTCAAAAAAAAATTCTGGTAATTAAGTGTTTTTCTATAACTTTACATGTTCAAATACTGCATACTTATTAAATCACATGAATATCATTAAAATAAGTTAATCCATCCACAAAAGTATATTCCTTCGGGAGAATTCCTTTTAGGCAGATAAAGGACAATCCAGGCTTATTTCGATAAATCTGGCTAATTTAAGTGAGTGTTCCATTCCAGTACTGTGGCATGTAGGGGTCCCTCCTCAGTAACCAAAGTAACTTATACCTCTGAACTAGCCTGCTCCATTGTTGTCTAAACATAACAAGCATACTCTTAAACAGTGAGTAGGCAAACACGTCTTTAAAAAAAAATTATGACCTGGTCAAAAGTCTGCATGGCCTTAGTTCTTTATACTGTGTATTTCCCCATTTAGCATCAATGACAACATGCAGTCTTTTGTAATAGTTGTCTATGTGGCCCCAAATTCTTGCAGGTGGTATACAGTAGCTGCCCATTTGTCCTGGCAATATGCCTCCAGGTCATGCAAAGTATTTGGTAGTCTTGCATGAACTGCACATTTGAGATCTCCTCAGAGTGGCTTGATGATATTAAGGTCAGGAGACTGATGGCCATTCCAGAACCTTCACCTTTTTCTGCTGTAACCACTGGAGGGTCAATTTGGCCTTGTGCTTAGGGTCATTGTCGTGCTGGGAAGTCCAAAAGCATCCCACGTGCAGCATTCATCTTGTATGCCAGTATTTTCATCAAATTGTCTGCCAGTATTTTCTGATAACATGCTGCATTCATTTTGCCATCAATGTTCACAAGATTCCCTGTGCCTTTAAAGCTTGCATGCCCCTATAACATCAGTGAGCCACCACCATGCTTCACAGTGGGGATGATAGTCTGTTCACTATAGGCCTTGTCGACCCCTCTCCGAACATTGCGCTTATGGTTGTGACCATAAAGCTTTATTTTGGTCTTGTCACTCCAACTTACAGTGTGCCAGAAGCTGTGAGGCATGTCAATGGGTTGTTGGGCATATTGTCCCTTTTTTGTGGCATTGTGACCATGCAACTCATTTTTGTTCAAGTATCGTCATATTGTACTCCTTGAAACAACCACACCGTCTTTTTGCAGAGCAGCCTGTATTACTCCTCAGGTTACCTTTGTATCCTAAAAAAATTATTTCAGCTGAAATCTTTCTTGGTCTGCATGAACATGGCTTTGTATCAAGAGATGCCAGAATTTCCTTCTTATTAATAAGTGATTGAACAGTATTGACTGGCATTTGCAAGGCTTTGGATATCTTTTTATTTCCTTTCACATCTTTACGAAGTTCCAGTACCTTGTTACGCAGGTCTTTTGACTTATCTGTTCTGCTTCCTATGGCAGTATTTAGCCTGCTCAGTGTGGGAAATTCATGTTTAATTGCCATTTTCACCTGTCTGTGTCACCTTGTGTGTCTGTAACAACGCCAAACATTCAAGGTTATGTAAACCTTTGATAAAGGCCATTTGGGTGATTTATGTTATCATTATGATTTAAAAATGAGCCTAACAACTATGTGATATTAAATGGCTTCATATGATCACTATCCTTAAATAAATGATCAGTCATATTTTCAAAATCAATGGCAACATTTCACGATTTCTGAGCGCAAACATATGAGCACAACTGTTCACATGTAATGTGACGTCAATGCCGACACACACCCTCCACCCCTGATAGCTACGCTAGTCCCAGTGACTGTTCTGTTTACTATAATATACTGAAATGTGATTCTTTATCATTTTATTAAAAGGGGTTGCTTTTAATGGGAGGTTTTCTTTTCTCAAGGCTTTCATATAGTGAATGGAAAAGATTATTCCTAATCTGGTTTCAGACTTTATATTTTACTAGAATTTATTTTAATAGTAGATTTGTTAGATATTTTGTAGCAAATCCCCACAGCAAAGTCACCTTGACTTACTGGAACACTGAGTTTTAATAGGTTGATGCCTGCACAGAACCAGCAGTCAACCCTGCAAGTGTGTTGACAAAAGAAAAATGGTAGAAAACAGAAATGAGAAAGTGGTTTTTTTTTTTCTGTCTAGAGACCAGAAGCAGTTTTGAGAAAAAAATCCTCTGCATTCTAATCAGCATCCTGCTTCTCACATGACTGTGTTTTCCTGCATTCCTGCCCAGCGGAGCACACAGCTCTCCCCCTACCCTTCTTTCTGCAGTGGAGCTGGGAGGAGTGCCTCTAATGTCTACATGTATGATTTATATACTGCTCCGGAATAAATAAAAAAAACCACTGCACCTTTTTCTTTCCTTTCCAAAAAAGTTGAAAAGGAATGTTTTCAGTAAGGAACAGAAGCTGTCATTTTACAGTGGTCGCCATAATTTAACTCTTCTTTTCCTCACACAAAACCTCCCTCTTCCACTTTTTTGGGTAAGGAAAGAAAAAAGTTATGTAGTGAGAATGAAGAAGAAAAAAATGTATTCACTTATGCACCCCCATACCATCATGGATGCTGGCTTTTGAACTATGTGCTGATAAGCCGGATGATCCCTCTCCTCTTTAGTCTGGAGAACAATCTTATATCAGCTTGCCGCTGCTCACAGTTGGCAGCGGCGATTCTGGATCTTGTTTATATATGTTTTCTTCTTTGCATGGTACAGTTTTAACTTGCATTTGTAGATGCAGCGATGTAGTGTGTTCACAGTTTCCTCTGAAAAATTGTTGTTGACCGGGTGGGGGAATGTTATTGAGCATTGGGGGGAGGCGTTGAGGGGGAGACACATGCAGGTAGCTGGATGCACTTTCATTTCTTCTCAACTTTCTATTCCATCCTCTCCATCTATTCTCTCCTTTTCCTTTTCCCATCTCTCCATCTCTTATTCTCTCCTCTATACCTGTTTTATTATCTCCATATTTTTTCCTCTTTGCCCTAGTAGGCTACTAATCTTTCTCCTAATTACTACGGATATTTAGTTTCAGCAAAATACATAATTGAATTCAGACTTTCACCAGAATATCTGAAGTTACCTAACACTGTTGTCTCTGCTTTCCCTTTTTCTTTTGCTGCAACCGATTCAAATATTTCAACAAACATTGGGACAACTAGCTAGCATGGCAAAATAGGACTGTTAGCTTGCAAAACTTGCTTTATCTTACATCATTGTTTCTATATATTACAGGGGATACAATTGTGGCAGTAATATTGATTGCTGCATCTAAATGATGCCACGGTAAAATGAACGGAAACACTGGATCTCAGAATGGTTTTTGGAAGTGTTCCTGAGCCCAGGCAGTTATTTCCATTACAGATTTGTGGCTGTTTTTAATGCAGTGCCGCCTGAAAACCCGAAGATCACCGCCATCCAATATTGGTCATCAGCCCTGTGCCTTGCACGCAGAGATTTCTCCTGATTCTCAGAACCTTTTAATGATATTATTTACCGTAGATGAATTCTTCAGTTGTTGTATTATTTGCCTGCACATGCCTGCAGTTGTTGCACTGCACATGCCACAGTCTTTCACAGTGGTGACCCCTCCCTATTTACCTTTCTGATAGACCCATCCTCTCTGGAATGATCTCTTTATCAGTTTCAGAAGTGTCTGTAACTACTGTAAATCATCTACAGTGCATTTTAAATGTATTCACCTTTTTTCAAAATTTTTGTAACATAACGTTATTACACTATTGTAAACTGACAGAGCAAAACATGTTTTAAAAATGTTTACAAATGTATAACCCCTCAAAAATGTACATAAATACCCGTTTATTCAGTGCTTTGTTGCCTTGAATCTTGAATCTTCTTTGGTAAAATGCTACAAGCTGGGAACACCTGTGTTTGGTAGTTTCACCCATTCTTGTCTGCAGATCCTCTCAAGCTCTTTCAGATTGGAATGGCGAACAGGTCATGTCTGAGATTGATTAAGTTTGTTAAGTCCAGACTCTGGCTGCACCACTCAAGGACAATACCCTTGCCCCAATTTGAGGTCCTGAGAACTCGGAAGCAGGTTTTCATCAAGGATCTGTCTGTAAATTGCTTTGTTCTCCCTCAAGATGACTAGTATCTCAGGCCCTGCCGCTGAAAAACATCTCCACTGCTGCCACCACCATGCTGGTATTGGTCTGAGAATGAGCAGTGCCTGGTTTCCTCCAGATAAGATGGTTGGCATTCAGACCAAAAAGTTCAGTCTTGGTTTCCACAGACCATAGAATCATTTTCTCAGGTTGTGAGAGTCTATTAGGTTCTTTTTGGCAAACACCAATGCCAGCTGTCATGTGCTATCTGACCACTCTACCATGAAGGTGCACTGATAGGTGCAGTGTTGCAGAGATGGTTGTTCTTGTGGAAGGATCTCCCATCTCCACACAGGAACTGTGGAGCTCTGTCAGAGTGGCTTCTTGGTCACCTCCCTGACCATTGACCTACTCCCTTGGTGTTACAGGTTGGCTCAGTTGGCAGAATGGTGTGGTGGTTCCAAACTTCTTCCATTTAAGAAGGATCAAGGCTATTGTGTTCTTAGTGACCTTCAATACAGCAGAAATGTTTTGGTACCCTTCCTCAGATCTGTGCCTCGACACAATCCTGAGCTCTATGGACAATTCCTTGGATCTCTTGGCTTGATTTTTGCTCTGACAGAACTTTGGACCTCGCATACAGTTGTATCAGAATCAGGAAGAGTTTTAGCCAAGTTTTTGCCAATACATTTTGCCAATAAATTTTTGGAGAATCATGGCAAAGCTTTGGAATACCAATGTAATTGTGATATTGGTCATTTGTATTGAATAAATTCGAAGGAAACAATTTTTGCTTGGTCAATATGGTGCATTGACTGTAGATTGATTTTATCAATTTTAGAACAAGGCTGTATTGTAAAAAGAATAGAGGGGGGAATGGGGTCTGAATACTTTCCGAATGCACTGAAGATGATTCACCTACAGGCATTTCTCCTGAAACAGAAAGGAAATTGGGAGGTATGAGTGAATGTGTGTTTGCATTCATTTAGCCACTTTCTCTTAAAACTGATCATACTAAGCGTAGAGGAAGAAGCTTGGTGAAAAAGGTTATGGAATATATGGAGGCTGCTTTAGACAGGCGATGGCCTGGTGGATACCTTGTGATTAGACTAAGGAATTATATAATGTGAACACAATGAGTTTGCCTAAGCAAGCAAAACATATATAACATATTCTCATTGGAGTTCTAGTGTCATTATTACCTCACCACAGTGATTATAGCCCCCAAAAAGCAGTACATAAGGATCTATGTCTAAGGTTTAGACAGACAGTATGCCTGTTTTGGCCTTTTCTGTTTGCATTTTCAAAATGATTCAATTTGCATTTTCAACAGTTGTTGGAAAACAAATGATAGCTAGACTCGTGGTACTGAGATGAACTCACAGCATCATGTGGATTATTTATTAGGCAGCATGTCTGTGGCTTTGCCCTGGCCCCTTGCTCTGAAAGCTTTTCTCATGAGCAGGAGAGGACAGATGAGATATTGTTAAGGGTGCAGAAAAAAATGCACTTTGGCCAACAGAAATGACACAGCTGACATTAAAATAAGGCAAATTGAAGCTGTCATTAACCAAATTTGGGTCGGAATCATTGTGATTTTTTTTTGTCAGAGCCTTATTTCTCCCTTTTCACTGTTTCTGTTCATAGAGTAATTCACTGCTAATAGTATCTGCCTGTAGATTTATGACTCATACATACATTATACATATATAAAATATCTGCCATAGGGCATTACCAAAATGTATTTGTTAAAGAATAACACACGGTGGTTGAAAATGTTTTCAAAGTCCATTTGAGCTGTGGTTTATAAACAGGAAAATTACAATATTTACATTTAGAATGCAATATGGGTTTAAATGGGTAGTACTGATTTACAAAAAATATCTGGAGGTTGCATTTTATGAATCTTTTAAGTTTTTGATTTGCCCAAATGCGATCTGTTGCTACCCTAACTGAGCTACTGATTTCATACTCTCAAATGATCAAATACTGAAAGTGTATGTGAATAGAAAGAAATCGATGGGCGTTTTTGTTCTGTTAGAATTCCCTGAGGAATATTTTCCATTGATGTGATTTGTGATCAGAATTCTTAGTCAGTTTGTTACATTTTTCATAGTGGAAAGTAGTTGGGAGGGCTGTTCCTTTGTTTGGGAAGCAATCATTCAGTGGCCATTATGCAGACTATATATCCATTAGGAAGCACGAGGGGGAGGGTTTTAGTTCACCACTATATCAGTATGTTTGCTGGGTCACATTTTGACAGAACTTGTACGCTAGTTTTCATTCGAACCAGCATTTATACATTTCTGAAATGCTATGATTTTTCCTTGGTCAACAACTGAACAACAATACTGGGGAATGGGGTCGTTGTATCCTGGCCAGATTCCCCATACCCCCTCTTGATGCTTGGTACAGCCCAACCTCCTCCCTCTTTCTCCGCTGCTGGGGCCTTCATGGAAATGAGGTGGTGACATCATCACTGAGCTCCCAGCCCAGGCAGTGAAATTACAACCTTCTGTTTCCCTCCCCTCTACATCTCCTCCCACCAGACTTGCAAAAGGTGTACTGTGTCTGAGAAAAATCTTTCATTCTGTTCATTTTTTATTGGACACCTAATCCTTCCGTCTGCCATTCGAGGGTGGCAGCAGCACTCATTTTAAAGTGTGCACTCCTCCAAGCTCTGCTAATGCTTGCAACAAGGGGGAGGGAGGTGTGAGAGGGGGTGGGTGGAGGCTGCATTTGAATAGGTTGGGAGGGAAGACAGAACAATCAAGAAAGGTATAGAGGCATGTTGTGATTTCCTATGACATAGGTCCTGGTTGTCCACTCCGGTTCCTACAGCAGCTGATCAGAAGTGTCCTTGAGAATATCTCAGCTTCTTAGGGAGAACATTTCTTCCTTTCATTTCCCTTACTGGATTTTTCTTCGGGGGATTTCGTGGTGCAACAAGGGGGGAGGCAGGAGGTTAAAAGAGCCTATTGGATTTCTCCTCAACTTCCCTCCGTTTTTTGCCTGGCTGTGCTTGTGGTTTTTATTCAGGGGGGATATTTTTCTGGTCCTAGTTTTAGTTTGGAAGTATGGATGTGGACTGGGAGTTGGGTGGGCAAGATGGACAATACACCGACCCAGACCCTGGCTACACTGCTCAGGTGGCTTTCAACTACAACATGTTGGAAGGCCGATTTAAACAGCTACAAGGTAAGTGAACGCTTTAGGCACCTTTTGTTTATAGGCGTTGCTATGCTATATGCACTGTCAGCAGACAGACGGCATAGTCTAGAGAGATAATTCTGGATCCAATGTGTTTATAAGCATATTTTAGAGAATTGAATACAAATCTGTATTAAATTGAAGCCCAGTATTCTGGCAAAAGGATAGCTTTCATACTGGATTATTAAACTACATTTTATTTACAAAGAAATGTGTGGTGGAAGCATATTTTTCTATTTACTAAATTGTTGTTTTTAAAGGAGCCTGCTAGTTCCTAGCCAGTATTCAGGACAACAATAGCATGAGAGGAAGGAAGGTGGGAGTGGTTGTTTTGTCCAGCAAATACCCTATCAAGGTATCAAATTTGAGAAAATGATAGTGCTTAAAAATATGGTTTTACTCAGTTAATGTACAGGCCTTGTATGTTTTTTCCAAATAAAACAGGGATAAAGATGTATGTTATAGCACCGCTATTGTTTACAATGGTTGTTGGGCAATGACTAGAAAATTATTTGTTTTCAAAATATGAACCTTGTGCGTTAATCCATCAGATTCCTATTTTTAAGTAACATAAATGACAATTATTTTCATCTATGAACTGTACACATTGCCATTATCCTATTAATAGTCTGGCTGTCATGTCTTTTGTTGAAATCTTTGTTTGGGTATTTCTCATGTCCACCCCAAAAATTGTTATCAGCCTCAAATTAAACAACAAGCTCAGTCAGCCTTTTAATACATTATTGTGTATAGATTACTATGAAGACTCTTATGTGTTGTTATATCTCATAGAGGAACATTAGTATATGTAAATACATTCACTATTCATTAATAAATCATACATTCATATCACAGAAATATACAGACGTGGTCATGACTTTACCAGCTTTCTTATTTCAATGGTAACGTGGATACAAAGGGATCAATGTGTTCCATTTTGTTAATATGTAGCTTTTGAATTTACAAACTAACTAAACCATCTGATGCTTTTTATCTGCCAACATTGAAAAGACAGAGAAAGAGAGACTTGAACTTTCACCCCCTGTTTTATTTGCCATACTATGTTCTTTTATGGATAACTGAATTGAAATTTTGGTTTCAGGTAGTGAGTGCCAGTTTGAAGTCATATTTCATCAAAGTTCTTTGTTCAACTGATGGAGTTTATGGATAGACTATGACATTTGTAGGGCAACACTAGAGTTTTATTTTACAGGATCTACAAACAGTAACACACAAATGAAGATTTTAGATGTAAGCCTGTAAATGGAAGAGGATTATCATTGGTTATGTCCTCCTTACTGTTGATTCAAGACAGAATAAGTAGTTGCCTTGTTTGAGACACACTCCGGGCCTAGGGAGGCCACACTGTCTCCTGTTTCTGTAGCCTGAGGCAGCTTGATCTGAAACAAAGATCCCTGGACAGAGTTGTAGTCTATTTATCATTTGCCATACTTGATAAAGACATGCTGGAAAAGTTGGGCCAGCAGTTTGCTTAGTGCTAGACCAGTTATCAAAAGGTTGTTAGCTTAAATCTCTGAGCTGACAATGTGAGAATCAATTTATTGTGCTGCCCTTGAGCAAGTAATCTTTATTGCTCACTTAAATAGCTAAACTCAGTCAACTCTCAACTAGACTATAGATGTCTTCACCAGTGTGCTTAACCATCACCAGACAGATTTGAGTGCTGAAGTGCTGCTTGTGTCTGCAAATAGGCCCCGGCCAACCCAGCTTCCACCACAGTCTGTCTGTAAATGAAGGTCTGTTCTGATGTTGGCAAGAATGTTTCATAGAGTGAAGTAAAAGAAGGCAGCAGAAAGTCAGGGAACTGAAGTACTGAGAGAGATCGCTGTGTTCAGAGTTGCAAGGCCTGTTAACGTTTTAGTTATTTAGCCACACTGACTAACTTTGACCTTGCCCCCAGTTGTTGGATATTGCAAAATATAACATTGAAGGAGCATTTTTGTTGAGTCCACAGGGGATGGTTTTTCAAAAGCAATTCACTTGCCTATTGAATAGAAAGGGAAATAAAATAACTGGAATACTCATTCAAGTCATATTCAATCCCATTTGATCAGGGTAGGTACATATTGAAAAATCATCTCTGTGTGGTTGATGTTGCCTATAAATGTCTTTATAAAATGAAAAATTGTTTGAATCAAATTCCAAATTTGGCCTAGTTAGTACTAATTGTATGCAAAAATGTTGGGTATGTTGTACTCAGGTTTACGTTTCTGACTTGAAAGACATGAAGAGTGGGTTTTTATTATACATTTTTCAGGGTACCCAAAAACTGTGTACTATGTTATGTTTGCACAGATTTGTGCACCATCAAAATCTCAGACATCAAAACCTCTAACTTTCTAAAGTGTCTTCTACTAATTTTGGCAACCTGTGTAAATATGAGCAAAACAGGCTGTGTAAAAATATTTGCTGCTTATCCTTTTGGTCTTTCATTCCAAATATTCACCAAAATTTTACCTTTAAATAAAATGAAATATAAATGTTTTATCCAAAACATATGCCACATAATTCTTATGATTGAAATCTTCTCATTAGGTTTTTGCGTTTTATTTCACCTGAATGATTAGGAACATTTAACTGGACTTCCTGTTCCACTGGGATATAAGTATTCACAGACAAAATTCCCATAGTCAGCCATCACTATGGAAAAGACTGGAGAATACAGTAATCATGTGCACCAAAGGTTGTTCAGCTGCACCCATCAAGTAATTGCTGTAAGAAAATAGCTCAATGGTTGAAAATGAACATTTCCACTATCGGGGCAATAATTAAGAACTGTAAAGCAACTGGAGTTGTTAACATTCAGCTTGGAAGAGGACATTTGTCTATATTGAATCCATTCATTGTGAGGAGGATTGTTCAAGTGGCCTCCTAGAATCTCCTAGGACCACAGCTGGACAGCTGTTGTTGTCAGTTGGTTCTTGGAGTCAGAAAGTCTCTTAAACTTCGATCAGACATCATTTGCATTTCCATTAGTTATTTTGGATTGTTGCCATGAAAAAATCCATTGCTCTCATTAAACAAAAAACTGAAGCACCTACTGTTTGCCAGATGTTACTAGAACATTCAATGGACTAGTTTGTATTATGGGCTGATGAGACAAAAATGTTGCTTTTTGGAAACTAACACCAGACGTAGGTTTGATGCTAACAGAAATATAGCCATGCAGAAAAGTACCTCATCCCCACTGTGAAATATGGTTTTGGATGTTTTGGGGCTGTTTTTCTTCCAAAGGCCCTGGTCAAGTGGTATTGTGGACTCTCAAGTACCAGCAGATATAAAATCAGAACCTGACTGCCTCTGCAGGGAAGCTTAAACTGGGCCGGAGTTTGATCTTCCAGCAGGACAATGATCCAAAGCACACCTCAAATTAAATACACAAATGGTTCACCGACCACAGAATCAAGGTTTTGCCATGTCCACCCCAGTCCTCTGACCTAAACCCTAGGCCACAAGTGTGGACTTCGGAATCTGTAGGATCTGGAGGGATTATAAAGGTTTGATTTTTGTTTATGCATGTACTTTGAATGAAATATAATAAGGATAAACAATACATATTTTTTTTCACTGCATCTTCACCAAGGGAGCAAATATTAATGGAGGGCACTGTAACTTGGAATTTCATCTGAGGTATGATAGTAATTCCACTTCTAGATTATGCACAAACATATATATTTTTTTACACATCCAGCTCAAGATGGTGAATCTTTTCTTTATTTTTATTTTATAAGTCCCAGAATGCATTGTTAACCTTTATTAACCATTTATATTGATTGAGAAAATCCTTATTTTTAATGACAACATGGTGGTTGACCAAATACAAACCAATATAATTATTTGAATAAATCAATATACTTCAAACAAAATAGAATTATTAAAAATGAAAACAGATATATTGAAGACATTCAGTGGGTACAAGTGTTGGCTAACACCTTGTTAAGTTTTGAAGGAGAGATGTGAGACAAGGTGAGAGGTATCTCATTTAATATGTTTTGCCATTTCGAGTTATTGGTGGCCGAGAACTAATTGAGTGTCAACCAAAGGAAGTATGGGCTTTAGGAGTAACCAGCAAAAGATATATACAGGATGGCAGGTTATTTGTAGAGTAGCCATGTTAAGAATTTAGCTAACATACCTAAAAGGTAATTCTACATAAGTTGGTACTTTTTAGTCTGTCATTGTGAAGGTAGGGAGGGCTAGTTAACTAGCGTAATCTCAGAGTTAACCTGTTTACCAAGCAGATGGCAGTGTGAAAAATCTGATCTAGCTTATTGGGGAGCTATTAGCAGCAAGCCTAAAGGCTGCATCACCATGTTTCAAGTTTCAAGGTTTGTTCGTCAAATGCACCGAACATCACAGCGTCGTCCTGCTCAGTGAAAATCTTGTGACATGGCAATCGACAACTAAGTTGTGAGAATTAAAAAGAGGAATATATAAGCAAAATTATTGCCAAACAAAAAATAATATGCACAAGACTGTACACTAACAGTTTAAAAAGAGTACTGTAAACTAGCAGGAATCTGGGTAGAAGTATTGAACATTATAAGTACGGTAAAAATATACAGGTACATAACATGTAAACAACAGCAATTTTAGAAAGTGTAGGATGGGGAGAATGAACAGGGTAGAAGTATTGAAATATTATGTGCATGTAATATGATTATGCATATTCTAATGCTCCTTAGTGCTGCATTTCCTAAATGTTCCTTTGTCGAATATAGTTTGGTTCTCCTTAAGACTTAATTTATTTTGTCTCCTGGGGATGTATTCTCATTTTTGGGCAGATTTCACTGCATCTGTTTGCTTGTCTGGACCAAGTGAGTTCATCTTTGATGGACACACTGAGAAAGGCTTTCGGAGGCTTTCCAGTTCAGTTCCATCAGTTCCCTCTGCAGCTTCCTGAAGTCCACGATCATCTCTTTAGTCTTGCAGACATTGAGAGATAGGTTGTTGTCCTGGAACTATGTAGCCATGTTCTTTACCGTCTCTCTGTAAGCGGTCTCATCATATTTGGAGAAGAGACCCAGGATGGTAGGGTTGTCTGTGAATTTAAGGACGATGTTAGAGCTGTGCGTGACCACGCAGTTATGCGTGAATAGGGAGTACACTAGGGGACTGAGTACACAGCCCTGGGAGGTGCTCAGGGTCAGTGCAGAGGAGGTGAGGTTCCCATTCTCACCACCTGGGGTATGCCGTTAGAAAGATCAGGATCCAATTGCAAAGTCAGGTTTGAGGAGTGACAAGTAAACTGTCAGTGTGGGTGAAGGATACCTTGTGGAACAAAACACAATTAACAGAAAGCAATTGGATGAGTGTATGTCAGTATTCAGTATTCATGTCCCATTGAGGTCCAGATGAAAGAGTATGCATACTTTTTGGTTATGAGTAGCAGATGAAGATCAAAAAAGACATTTTGATTGTGCTACTACCATCGCAGGAACTTTATCCCCCTAGTAGGTAATGGGTTGAGGAGGGAGAGAGCATGATGTTCTTTCCCTGTGTTTTCTCTCATGCCAGTGTCCAATCTGCTGTCAGACTCCTGGTTATTTTGTTTCTTCATATTTGTAACTAAAGTTACAAAGGTTGAACACAGACACAAACACCCACACAGGCCTACGCTGTGAAACAAACAGATATGGAGATGTACATACAGATATTTAAGGATTCGTTTAATGAATTCAGAAACTCAGTACAAAAGTATGCAATATTTTTTTTTTAAATGTAATCTTATTTCATTTGTCTGCTCACTGTTTTTTTGTGTCTGTGTTCTTCATAATTTGGAGTGTGTTTTACATATTTTTAGAAATGTAGAGGGTATGTATAGTGTGTTGACGCAGGGCTTATCCACAAAACATTTGGTCTGCCAAAATAAAGGTTAAATAAAAAAACATACTTTAAAAATGAAATTTACTCAAGCATTATTTTTACTCATACATAGAATTCTTTGTCCTAAAATGTTTTCAGTAATTTCAGTGTGTTACATGTAAATAATTTTATTGCTGGTTGATCGACAAAACATAATCAACCCCTCAATATTTTCTAACATTTCAACCTAGACTTTACAACAGCAATCAACTACAGCACGCCAAACAACTAAATCAGTCATCTAAAGATTTATGTTTATCAAGTTACTTTTCAAAAGGTTAGTCCTCACACCGTTAAGTATGGTAGGCTGACCTCAAACCCTTACTCCAGCCCTTACACACAGGAAGTCAGAAGAATTCCAATCTTCTGAACCACCACATTTATCAGGATGTTGTTTCAGCGTTGAGGGAAGAAGGAACCAACCTTTGTTTCCCCTTTAATTTTTCATCCTTAGATCCTGGACTTTTAGTCTCCTAATTTGACTGTTGTTTTTGTAGCTATTACACCATTTACCAGTGACTTTGTTAGAACAAATCCCTAAGTTGGCAAACTGAAAAATATTTGTATTAGCTAGCTTAAGGATTTGTCACTAGCGTAGACATTGTTATTGTTGTAAATGACCATTGTAGCTGGAAATGGCTGATTTTCAATGGAATATCTACATAGACATACAGAGACCAATTATCAGCAACCATCATTCCTAGACAAACAAGACACACTAATGTATTTGTCTTCTGTTGTCTCTTTCTCTGTTGTGTACCAGGGCCTCGCACTCCTCTTTCGATTCTGGTCAGAGCCGGGTTGTGCTGTTCTTTGAATGGAGTGCTACACATCATTGTATGAGAGCTTCAGTTTCTTGTCAATTTTTTGCATTGAATAGCCTTCATTTCTGAGTGAAATTAAGAATAGAATGATGAGATTCTGGACGTTTTGAGCCAGAAACCCTAATACTGAACATACTAAACTAGTCTAAAGGAGACCAGTTTTGTTGCTTCTTAAATCAGCACAACCGTTTTAAGCAGTGCTAACATGCTTGCAAGAGGGTTTTCTAATGATCAGTTAGCCTTTTATAATAATAAATTTGGATTAGCACACACAACATGCCATTGGAACATAGGAGTGATGGTTGCTGATAATGGGCTTCTGTACGCCTACTGTATGTAGATACTCCACTGAAAATCTGATGTTTCAAGCTACAATAGTCATTTACTAAATTGTTGTGATCGATTTAATTTAATTTTAATGGACCAAAATAGCTTTTCTTTCAAACACAAATACATTTCTAATTCACCCCAAACTTTAAATGGTAGTGTATATCTGAATATCTTATTCATAGCCATATATAGACTTTCAGCATAGTTGCACATTTGAAAGGATAATATACCTTGGATAGCACGGCACCGACTGCTGGCTGCACATTATGCTGAACAACTGGCTGCAATTAACTGAACAACTGTCCAGTTTATTGAGCTTTTATAGGCTTTTATAATGGATGCAAAAGTCTACATGTAAATGTAGTTTAGAATGCTTACTATTTTGACATTCTGTGTGAAAATTGCTTTTCAGATTATTTCATCTGGAAGAAGGTGAGGGAAGCAAATTTATCCCAAATGATACAGTGGGTCTGTGAAGCATTAAGAATATAAGATATACTAATGGCTACAATAATTTCTCACATATTTTAAGATCTCTACCTGCCATATTTTAATGTTTCTTTTTAAAACCAATATTCCAGGTATAAATAAAGTGAAGCATTTTTTTTGTTGTGCTGTCAAACAATTAAAATAATGAATCTCGATTAATCGCATTATCTTCTGTAGTTAATCACAATTAATCTCAATATTAGAATGTGTTCATTTTTTTATCAGGGGTCAGTAATTTTTTTCTTTGTTGCCATGTTTTGTTTAATAATTGTGCCATTCTTTCATTATTCTGTTGAATGTGAGTCCCATAAGAATTAAAAGACGTGTTTTGCCTGCTCACTCATGTTTTCTTTACAAATGGTACATATGTTATAATTTCTCCAAGGATATGCAAACGTTTGAGCACAACTGTAACTGCAAACTAGGAGTAGGGCATTTAGTTAGTCGGTTTGACGGGAGGTTGTGATGTAATCGGCCTCTCCTCCTGCTTGATGAACTGTAGAAGACAAAAGAGAAGGTACTCTAGGTACTGTATGTTATGACTTCCCTGTGCCGTCTATTGAGATATGGCTTTTGGTGTGTGAGCTGAAAAGAATACTTGAGCGCCACTTTAAACAAATGGCACAGACAGAGACTATGCACTTTGGAAGAAACACGCATATGGGTTCATTCTGTTTCCTATAATTATGAACATCGTCTCCCTAGCCCTTTAGGGAATATACACTGTTCAGAGTTAGACTTATAAAATACATTTTGTGCAATTTCAAAATGTAGCTGTGTAGCTGCAGTTTTTCTGTTGTTGGTGTTAATATGGCAGGAGCTATATCTGTGTACCTAATGATAAGAACAGATGCTAGTGCAACATTTTTCTAGATATTCCTTCCTGGAGTTTAGCTTGGCCAGGTGTGGAAGAGAAACACTGCCTCTATTCTTCTGTCCAGCTTTGTCCTGTTCTCCGGTCGCAGATGAGACTTTTTAAGCAACAAATATATTTGGATATGTTGTTACAACCCCCAGGATAATGGCAGCTGGAAGGAAGAAAATTCACAGTATGATTGGGATTGCAGTTCAATATTAACTGAGCAGTCGATACCAAATCAATACTGTTAACATTCAAAATAATGTTTTGGGGGATGAGTGGGCAGGTTGGTGTGTGTATGTGCGTCTGTATGGAGGTAGCAAATAAGGCCATAGAAATGGAGTACATTGCAAGGTGCAGCCAGCCCTATGTGCAGAGAGGTCATCTCTTTCATTTCACTGTGTGTCTGAAGAACAATCATATCAGACGCTTACGTCTTTGCTGGGATAAGAAATGCAAAAACAGGAAAATTGGGGAGGACTATAAATACACCCGCCTTGTGAATGTGAACTCTGAGCCAAAGATTGGAAGGCCCAGAACATAAACAGGATAGCCCAGGCTCCCACTTCCATTCTCATATTTTGAACCATTGCTATACCTCAAAAGTCTACAGTTGTTTTTTTTCATCATCTGTTCACCTTCATCCACACTGTACTGACAACCCAGAACAGGGCACATCGATATAGTTAACTCCCTTTTGTGCATTTGCTGTCACCTGTCCATTTTCTTTATGTTTCTATTCTTTATATAGGACAAAGAAAGTTGGAAAAGTTAAAAGAGAGAAATTTGGAATGCAGTGGGTTGGATTCAAACTCATGGTGCAGCACTAAATTTGGACTGTAACCAGTGAGAACAAATAGTTGAATATTTAAATGTAAATATTAACAAAGACATGAGATTCATTCACAGCTGCAGTTATGATCCCAGAAATAAAACCATTGATTCTGTTTATAGTGGAAACATTATAGGAAGTGACCAGTTATATCACTGATCTATAATGTGTGTGTTTTAGGTTAAAGTGTGAGGTGTCATATGTTGTTTAAATATAATCTATGCCTTTTCCTGGCGGTATCATTTTCCAGGTGTATCCTCCATCAAAGTTGGATTATACGTTCTAAATTCCAGTCAAATCCGGAACTGTTTATATAACTATTAGGATTTCTTTTAATTAAATTTTTCAGACATGCTGACTACATCTCTGCTTATTTGTCAATAGGAATGCAGTTGTTTTCTGTTCAGTTGTTTTATCGTCTTTTCACTATTACTCAGATTTATTACATAAACGTTCCTGTTTTTTAACCGCTTTCTCTTATTTTCCCTCTAGATGAGCGTGAGGCTGTCCAGAAGAAGACCTTCACTAAATGGGTGAACTCTCACCTCTCCCGGGTGTCCTGCCGGATCACTGACCTGTATAGGGACTTGAGTGATGGACGCATGCTCATCAAACTGCTGGAAGTGCTGTCTGGTGAGAGACTGGTGAGTACAATGCAACACAGAGATCGTAAGCCTTAAGTTTGTTTCAATTTATACAGTTACATGGACACTTGATACATATGGCTGATAATGGAAACGTTTGTGATGATGAAGGATTCATTACACTGAATATTTGAAAGGAAAATATCCACCCCTTCACTGAATATGTTTTAGGACACTGTTATCTTTGTGTCAGGTCCTGACTGTAGAGATGCCTCTGGGCATCTCTTTGCGTGTCTAGGGGTCAGAGTCAAGGCCTGACAGGGAATGCCTCTAGGCATCTCTGCCCTTTTGTTTTAGTTGTCCCCAATTAGAGGCAGCTGCCCTGTGTTGCCTCTAATTGGAGATCCAATTTAAGTTGCTGTTTCCTGCCTTCACTTGTCGGTTATTGTACATCTCCATGACACTATTGTGTTTGTCCTGTTATTTGGGTACCTGGCATCAAACTTAGGACATCGCCGGTCTGCCAGTGACAGATTCTGTGACCCCCGCACATCGTGAAACTGTGATAACTACCGTAAAGACAACATATACTATGAAATTGAGATAAATATTGTCCAGAAATGATATCATTGGAACGCACAGGCCATAACAAACCATATTGTTTGTGTTACTTTAAGTATTTGTGTGTTTCTTGATATTCTTAATCTAGATAATATAAACCAAACTGGCAAGATGTTAACAACTTAACACCAACACTGTAAATGGACTGTATTGTGTGCATGTTGAACATTAAAGCAGGTGGGTTTCCTGAGACTATTGTAGTTCCTCCTGAAAAAAACCAAATAGTGAGTGAGCCAAGAAATATTTAAGGGTCTGCTGTCCAGTCTTTTCATCACATCCAGGGCACTTAGTAACATTTCCCACTCATTTGGCAATCACCCAACAAGGCACATACTCATTATGTTGTCTACCAAGCACACTACGGAGCCATCCTTGAGAACATTAGTAAACAGTTGCTCCGCAACTGTAGTCAACCAGCCTGAAATCATATGAAGGCATGTATTATCACATAGTTGTTTGCCTCCTTTTTAAAACACAATGATAATAGAAATCTCCCAAATGGTCCTGATCAAAAGTTTACATACTCTTGAATGTTTGGCCTTGTTACAGACACACAAGGTGACAAACACAGATGAAAATGGCAATTAAAGGTGAATTTCCCACACCCGTGGCATTTTAAATTGCAATTTTATTCTGTGTATAAATAGTAAATGAGTTTGTTAGCTCTCACGTGGATGCACTGAACAGGCTAGATATGAGCCATGGGGTGCAGAAAAGAACTGTCAGAAGACGTCCATATAAAAAGATATCCAAAGCCTTGCAAATGCCAGCCTGTACTGTTCAATTACTAAAGAAGTGGAAAATTCAGGGATATCTTGTTACCAGTTCAGGTAGACCCAGAAAGATTTCAGCCAAAACTGCCATGAGAATTGTTCGGGATGCATAGAAAAATCCACAGACAATTGGTGCAATTCGCCTCCAATTCCCCAATGATGGCTAAACTAACATAAAATGTGGGTTTCTCCTGTAGAAGTAACCCTATTGTTATTATCATTATTATTACTATTATTCTTGGCGACTAAAACACTTAAGTCCAAGGTGAAATATGCTATAAACTTGCATACTCTTAAAATAGTCTATGTGTAACAACCGTAAAGACCCCTGCCCTGATTCCTCCACCAGGGGCTCTACAGTATGTGATTCAATGTGCTATTTTTAATGGATGCCTCAAGAACCCATAAATTCCACCGTGATGGATTTTTCAGTACAATTAAACCGTATCCAAAATGACAAAAATCTTCTCATAAAAAAATTCTTAATTACATTGACTTGTCCTTTAGCATACAGGTTTCTTTATACATGCCTCCCAATACTCTTTCAGGAAATAGAGAACTTGCAAAATAGCAGACTGGCTATAAAATAGCAAAATGGCTGATTACTGTACAATATACAGATGCTGGCCACATAATTAGAATATCATCAAAAAGTTGATTTATTTCAGTAATTCCATTCAAAACGTGATACTTGTATACTTGTCATTCCACACGGACTGATATATTTCAAGTGTTCAGTCCTTTTAATTTTCATGATTATAACTGACAACTAATGAAAACCCCACAATCAGTATCTCAGAAAATTAGAATATTGTGAAAAGGTTCAATATTGAAGACACCTGTTGCCACACTCTAATCAGCTAATTAACTCAAAACACCTGCAAAGGCCTTTAAATGGTCTCTCAGTCTAGTTCTGTAGGCTACACAATCTTGGGGAAGACTGCTGACTTGACAGCTGTCCAAAAGATGACCATTGACACCTTGCACTAGGATGGCAAGACACAAAAGGTCATTGCTAAAAAGGCTGGCTGTTCACAGAGCTCTGTGTCCAAGCACAATAATAGAGGCGAAGGGAAGGAAAAGATGTGGTAGAAAAAAGTTTACAAGCAATAGGGATAATCGCATCCTGAAGAGGATTGTGAAACAAAACCCATTCAAAAATGTGGGGGAGATTCACAAAGAGTGGACTGCAGCTGGAGTCAGTGCTTCAAGAACCACCACGCACAGACGTATGCAAGACATTGGTTTCAGCTGTCGCTGAAACCAATTCCTTGTGTCAAGCCACTCTTGAACAAGACACAGCGTCAGAAACGTCTCACCTGGGCTACAGACAAAAATGACTGGACTGCTGCTGAGTGGTCCAAAGTTATGTTCTTTGATGAAAGTACATTTTGCATTTCATTTGGCAATCAAGGTCCCAGAGTCTAGAGGAAGTGAGGCGAGGCACAGAATCCACGTTGCTTGAAGTCTAGTGTAAAGTCCACCGTCAGTGATGGTTTGGGGTGCCATGTCATCTGCTGGTGTTGGTCCACTGTGTTATCTGAGGTCCAAGGTCAACGCAACCATCTACCAGGACATTGGTGAGAGCACTTTATGCTTCCTGCTGCTGATCAACTTTATGGGGATGCAGATTTCATTTTCCAACAGGACTTGGCAACTGCACACAGTGCCAAAGCTACCAATACCTGGTTTAAAATACATGGTATCCCTGTTCATAATTGGCCAGCAAACTCGCCTGCCCTTAACCCAATAGAAAAACTATGGGGTATTGTGAAGAGGAAGATGCGATACACCAGACCCAACAATGCAGAAGAGCTGAAGGCCACAATCAGAGCAACCTGGGCTCTCATAACAGCTGAGCAGTGCCACAGTCTGATCGACTCCATACCACGCCGCATTGCTGCAGTAATTCAGGCAAAAGGGGCCCCAACTAAGTATTGAGTGCTGTACATGCTCATACTTTTCATGTTCACACTTTTCAGTTGGCCAACATTTCTAAAAATCATTTTTTGTATTGGTCCTAAGTAATATTCAAATGTTCTGAGATACTGATTTTTTTGGTTTTCATTAGTTGTCAGTTATAATCATCAAATTTAAAGGAATGAACACTTGAAATATATCAGTCTGTGTGGAATGACTGTATACATTATGCAAGTTTCACTTTTTGAATGGAATTACTGAAATTAATCAACTTTTTGATGATATTCTAATTATATGACCAGCACCTGTGTGTATGCACAATGTGCATGTGTGCAATTCTTTATTGGAACAATAACCTTTGCACTTGATATTCATTGTCCATCCAGATGCCACCCCCATACAAGAACATGTGCATTTGTTGGTTGACATCTCAAAAAAATTGCAAAATGGCAGCTGACAGGATTTTGTCAATTTTCAACACAAGCTAGTGCTAATAAATGCTTTTAAAACTATTTTTCTCTTGAAGCGTACATTGCATTTACTCGCCTGTATATTTCCAGACTCTAGGCCGTACTTATGAACTGGGCTGAAAACTAGTTGCTATGTGAAAAATCTACTGAACTATGACTTTACAAAGCAAACCCTTAATTCTAACTCTAATTTCCACTAACGTTAATGAACTATTTGTTTTGAAACCGTTTGAGCTACAGACAGGAAACCAACCTTGTTTCATCAGTTAAGTTATCCCCACTTCAAATTTGAAAACATTTATCGATTCTACATGTGCTAATTACTGTAAATAGACTTAATTAAATATTAGGTTTTGTCTTCTGAACTGTACATGCCACAGACACAAACCCAACAATGTTTCACATGTTTAAACTATCCCAACTTCAAATTATGAAACGGTAATTGATTTGACATATGCTAGTTAGCGTAATTTGCTTTAACTTAATTTTAGGCTGTAAATTTTGAAAATATTCAGCTAAAACATGACATCTGTCATTGGTAACACTTTTATGAACTCGTCATGTATGCTAATTTATGCTAATTACCTTCACAAACAGTATGTCTTTGACACAGGCATACATACATCTTAGACAGTGGACTGTTGAGTCTGTGGTCTAAATGATAATACAAAGATATACAGTGTGAGTGTACACTACCAGGCCATTTTCCCATACTCACCATATTGGAGGACATTGTTACTATGCCACAATATTTTGTTGTTAATTGGCAATTTCCCAAAGTTGTAATGTGTAATGTTGTAAATGTCTCCATGCTTATACATTGGAATGACTATTCCTCCCTCCAATGATAAAGGGTGGTGCACCATTCTTTGGATCCAAGCTTTATGAGTTCATGTCTCTGTCCCTCCATAATCTATATTTTTTCATGTAGTATCAGAAGTTTTGTAGTGCGCCTCTAGTGCACCTCTATGTGTATATAAAATGGGCCATGTCAAACAAATATTCTCTTCAATGTATTTTCGACATTCATGATATGACAGAATGAATCCATAAACCTGGGCAACAACTATAAAAGGACAGATTGAATAATGACGAATGACACAAATTGGAAAGTCGGAGAGAGGAATTGAACCCTGGTCAATACCTACATAGGTATGCGTCACACATGGACAGTGCGAAGACTATACTGTTTCACTCAACATTTTTTCCTCTCCCCGTTACCTAATTGTAGATGCTACATGGAACGTGTATATTCTTTTCAAGAAACCTTGCAAATCCTTGCACTGTTGAAGTCAAGTGATACTGACAAATAGCCTGCACAGACTGTAATAATGAGGCTTCTTTAAAATGACGTAATTGTCTGTAATGTGTTGTCATTTGTTGCTGTGCATGTTCGGCATCTGTTAGGGCTGTGCCATTACATAGCCTGTGGCTTTAGTGAAGGACCAGCAATCCACCGCCAGATGTACACAATCAAACATACAGACTCACTCACGCATGCAGGCACAGCCAGAGACAAACTGATAAGTACAGAGACATCAGAGAGGCACCAACACATCTGCACATGTACACATTCCTTTAGAGGTTTGCTGTGTATTGAGTTAAATGGCTTAGTATATAGTTAAAGGGACAATGTGTACAGTTTTTTGCATTGCAATATAATAAAATGCTCAATATATCTACAGTTATAGTGGAATGATAGAACAGCTCTTTACCAAACATTATTTGCAGCGCCTTCAGGAAATATTTTTTGTTATAGATGTAATTTATAATATAATATAAAATATGTGTTGTTTACAATCAACATACAATGCCTCAATGACAAAAAATACATTTTGGGAATTTGTGCCAATTTATTGAAAATGTGATTTGTATTCACATTTGTTGCCATGACACTCCAAGTTAAGCTAAGATTCATCGTGTGTCCTTTGATATTTAGTGAGATGCCTCTAGATCTTAATTCAAGTCCACCTGTGGCAAATACAAATGATTTGACAAGATTTACAAAAGCACACCTCTGTTTATATGAAGTCCTTCAATTCACATTGCAGGTCAGAGCAAAATAACCCTATTGACACTTCTGTTCAATACTGTAAGAGAAAATGTGAGAGAGCTTTTGCTTAAAAGTTTTTGCAATTGCATATCTCTAGTATTTTAATGTACTGAAAGATAATTTATCCCAAAACATGGATGATTGGTTTTGATTTAGTGGAAGTCAACTGTTCAAAAGGTACAAATCCTAGCAGTCAAGGTCACAACCTGTGGTCCACATGTAACACTGCAAAATGGCTTCGAATCTGTCCCACTGTCTTTTCAGTGCATTCATTGTGTTCTAGTTTTACAGCATCAACTCAGTTTCACTAAGTACTTGAGTACATAAATGTGTTCCTACTTCCAGACAATTTTGAGTTGACTTCTTCTGCTCCAAACTCAAAAAACCACACCTCAGTGTAAAGTCTCCAAACTCATCATAGGGCAGAGGGCTGCTTTATTGCTTGTTACTCATTCACTTTCAACAGACTGAAACAGTCAGTTACATCCTCTGCTGAGTGCCATGTTGTTTACACAAAACCATTTGACCATGGTCAAATAATTATGACCTTAGCAGTGTTTATGCTTTATACCTATACTTGCATTTTTTTAAGGAAAGAGTGACTTTTTGGATATTGTATATTGGCTCAATTGAACAGATAAAAACAAACACCTTTTAATATGGAGAACTAGAACTGCCAAAACCAACACATGTTGGCCTTGTTGAAATATTTTTCTAGGGGTGCCAGTAATTGTGGAGGGCACTGTATGTTTTAAGCATTTCCAGGCATTTTTACGCTTTGCTGGATAGGAATGTGTGGCACTCGTGAGGAGAATTTATTATTAAAGAACATCAGGCTTCACTCCTATGCTGTAGTACATGTGTACTGGAGGCAGCAGTTTAGACTGCTGGCCTACCCTAGAACAAACCAACCTCATCCTAGTGATTGGAGTATGTGACAAATAAATTAGAGGTTGCTAGATTGAATCCCTGCACTCGCAATGTAAAAAATCTGTCTTTCTGTCCTGGTTCGCAGTTACCCCAAATCTGTTAATTTACCTTGTAAGACAAGGGTAAAACTAAAGTGAGGGAGTTAACTGTAAACCTGTCTGGCACTAATGTGGCTGACACACTCTGTGTCCTGTCCTATCTCCTTAGCCCAAGCCCACGAAGGGACGAATGCGTATCCACTGCCTGGAGAATGTGGACAAGGCCCTGCAATTCCTCAAGGAACAACGGGTCCACCTGGAAAACATGGGCTCACATGACATCGTTGACGGCAATCACCGGCTCACCTTGGGCCTCATCTGGACCATCATTCTCAGGTTTCAGGTAATGGTGTCTTCAAGTGAGAAGGCATGAAACATATATCCAACCTAACAACTTTGGGCAGAGAGAATGTATGGGCTAGAAAAGCTTTTTTTGCATTTTCACTTTCTTTGTTAACATTCTGGTAAAACAATGCCTTCTATGAATTTGACAAATGCTCACCTAGAGCACCTTACAGTTTTCATACTGGCCTCCGTGGATATTGAGTGTGCAGCCCTTGGTATGTAAATATGCTCTACCATTTACATGGGATAGCTAGGCCCCTTTCTCCAGACAGTGTTTGTATTTAAACCATTGAGCTGCAGGTTTGAAGGCGCACTTAGCCAGTGTTTCCCTGTTATCATCCTGGGGGACCAATGGGCCAATTGTAAAAAAAAAAAAAAATGCACCAGATTGTCCCGAGTTTAACCATCAATAATTTCATGGCTGTTTAACCGTTGAAACCTTTTATTTACTGTGACAAATATACTGCGGCTATTTACCGTACATGAATGTTGAAAGTGCAGACCCCTCTTATAATTCACTGCATGCAGTTCCCTTTTTTTAAGATCTCAAAATGCCAAGGCCAATGTCCAGGAGATTTTTGCACATGGAAGCAATTTATTTTGTGCAGCTGCTTCCAGCTCTGCTGTCAACCCACATAACTCCTGTTATCATCATTATTGCTGCTTGCCTGTCCTTGATAGCCTTTGTCTGGTCACTGCTGACAGAAGTTTTTGTTTTAAAACTGGTCACTTCTGACAGATGTTTTTGTTTACAATAGCAATTCTCTACATTTTGCCGCAACCTATTCCATGTAAATTTGGTTTCTGAGAGTGACAAAATACTCTCACACCCAGAGGTCAGCACCCTTCAGCACATGCCAAGCATGCTTAATTATTCAGTGGCCTTGATTACTACAAGTTAGGCTTTTCGACAAATTGAACATACTTTAAAAAAATGTGATAGGCTAAAACAAATGCATATTGTATATTCTACATTACTAGCTTTCAAAAGTCAATTGAGATCCTGACTGAATTGTCTCTCTCCATAAAGATGGTTCCAGGAGGATGGTTAGCCAGTATTCTGGAAATCTGAGCATCACTAGCTTTATAGTTATTATGACTTTTGAACTTTATTTCTCATCACACTGTCCATTGCTTACATGAAGGAGAAGGGTACATACACTGCTCCAAAAAATATGGAAACATTTAAATCATACATCGAATAAAATATATTAAAGATCTAAATATTTTCTGTGCATTGTGTAATTGTTTAAGGACAATATGATTTAACAACAGTCAGTGGAAACCAAAATCACCAACCGATTGAGGGCTGGATTCAAACTCACATTGAAAATCTAAGTAAACAAGTGAAATAACAGGTTATTCCAACTTGTGGGAATTTCATCACGGCAACTCCTAATATGATTCAGTCGTTTGCTTTGCCCCCACGTGTCTGTTTGTACTCTCAGCAATGTCTGGGCATGCTGCTGATGAGACGGCGAATGGTGTCCTGGGGGTTATCCTCTAAGACTTGAGTCAGGGAATCATCAAGCTCCTGGGCATGCAGGCATTTTCCTGCACCAGGAGGAACCTAGGGCCCACTGTACCAGCATAAGGTCTGACGATGGGTCTGAGGATTTCATACCAGTACCTTGCAGCAGTCAGGGTACCACTGGATAGCATGTGGAGGTTTTTGCGACCCTCCCAGGATATGCCTCCCCAGACCATCACTGACCCACTGTCAATCCAGTCGTGCTGGATAATGTTACAGGCAGCATAATGTTCACCATGTCGTCTTTACAAGTATGTGCTCAGTGTGAACCTGCTTTCATCTGTGAAGAGAACGGGGCGCCAATGGTGGACCTGCCAATTCTGGCGTTTTCTGGTAAATGCCAGTCGAGATGCACGATGCTGGGCTGTGGACACAGGTTTGACTAGAGGATGTCAGGCCCGCATGCCTCCCTCATGGGGTCTGTATCTGACAGTTTGGCCAGAAACATGCACATCAGTAGCCTGCTGGGGATCATTTTGTAGGGCCCTGGCAATGCTCCTCCTGTTTGTCCTTGCACAAAAGAGCAGATACAGGTCCTGCTGCTGGGTTGATGCCCTTCTACAGCATTTTCCAGATTTCCTCTTGTAACTCCACAGCTTGTGGTATGTCTTCCATGCTCTTGAGACTGTACTTGGAGACACAACAAACCTTCTTGCGATGGCACGTACGGATGTGCCATTTAGGAGGAGCTAGACTACTTGTGCAACCTGAATGGGCTGCAGGTACCGCCTCATGCAACCCGTAGTGACAAGGACACTAGCAAAATGCTAAACATGAGATTAATCTGTCAGGAAGGATAAGGAAAGAGCAATTGTCTCTGGCCACCACCTGGAAAATCACTCCCTTTTTGGGGGTTGTCTTGCTGTTGTCTCTCCTGTACACCTGTTGTCATTTTCATTTGCACCAAAACCGGTGAAATTGATATTGCATCCTAACTGTATAGACTGATATCCCTGAAGTTTAATTGAGTTGATGTTAAACTGTGATAATTACATGTTTCCTTAATGTTTTGGAGCAGTGTACTTAATAATAATAAAATAATATTAAAATAATACTTTTCAGGGACCCAAATCTGTACATAAGTGACATGGAACACATGAAATAAGATACTGTATTTATGAAAGCATGCTATTTACCGGTGCTGCTGTGTCATTATCTGTATGACAGATCCAGGACATCAGTGTTGAGACTGATGGAGACAACAAGGAGAAAAGATCAGCCAAGGACGCCCTGCTCCTCTGGTGCCAGATGAAGACTGCTGGGTAAGAGATCCTCTGTCACCAAATATTTGGCCACATTTTGTAGCAATTTGAAATACAGTTTAAATTAATTAGACATGCATATTTGGACAGAAACATTATTGTGATGTCTATGGACGGATGGGCTTTTTAGGACTGGTGAGTAATGAAATGGGAATAGCAGACATACAATTTGAATCACACAGAAAGGATAGGATAGGAAATTAATCGAACATTTAACATATTGTAATAATTCTTGTTCTTTACAGCTATCCAAACGTGAATATTCATAACTTTAGCACCAGTTGGCGAGACGGCATGGCATTTAACGCCCTCATCCATAAGCACAGGTAACAAAAAATTATTCCTTTGATCAACTATCCATCATACTGTTGAGAGCATAATTTGACCACAATTCTAACATAATTGAGATCCAACTTCTCATGTAATTTAAACCGTTTACTCTCGTTGAATTAAGTACTTGTGATTTTTTGGTGCTATATGATTGGTATATATGTCTCTCTCTCATGTGTAGGCCAGACCTGATTGACTTTGACAAGCTGAAAAAGTCCAATGCCCACCACAACTTGCAGAATGCCTTCAACCTGGCTGAGCAGCATCTGGGGCTTACCAAGCTCCTTGACCCAGAGGGTGGGTCCAGGACTAGTCATTCCTCTTTGTTTAGAAAATTTGCCAAATCTGAAACACAATTCCTCATTGCACAATGTCCCTGTCTTGTTTTATCTGGACTCTTCTGCCATGCAATTAAAATGAAAAGGGGATACATTTTTTACATGTTAAATATTCTACGTATATATTTATTATAAAGCATAGTCGCTTTAAATTACCAGCGGTATGAACTTTTGAAATGTTATGATTTCTTACAGATATCAGTGTGGATCACCCTGATGAGAAGTCCGTCATCACATATGTTGTGACATACTACCACTACTTCTCTAAAATGAAGGCCCTGAAAGTGGAGGGTAAACGTATTGGGAAGGTGACTCAGCTTTCATTATCAAATTAATATTTCAAATCCCATGTTTGTTCGTAAGGCCATGCTAAATCCATCAAGCAATATGTATTTGTAAGCCCTTTTTACATCAGCAGGTGTCACAAAGTGCTTTTACAAAACACCCAGCCTGAATCCCCAAGGAGCAAGCAAAATCAGAGTTGATGCCCAGTGACTAGAAAAAACTCCCCAAAAGGGGCTGAAACATAGGAAGAAACCCAGAGAGGAACCAGGCTGGGAAGTGTGACCAGTCCTCTTCTGGCTGTAGCGGGTGAACATTTTAGGAGTACAAATGGTAGTAATTAATTAATGCATGTGGGATGAGTTCAGAGTCTATAAAACATAATCCAGGTCAGAAGCATGACCAGATGGACAAGGACAGGGAAAATGCAGTGGAAGGAATGGTCAGCGGAATTGTGGCTGGAATTGTCTGGTATGGTCTTTATCTGCAACACAAATAGGGGGACATTTGACAGGGACATCTACGATTCTTTCGAGCCTGGTAATCCTGAAGTGTGGTCCAAGACATTTAATATTAAATGGAGCAGAAGACAAGGACCAGTTTGATTAGCGAGTATTTCCCATGTAGAAGGAGAACTGTCCCTACTCCCCCGCCACAATAGTATAGCAGCGTAAAACCTTGGGGCTGAGACAGGGCGGGGGTCAAATTTATTTTTTGAAAATAAATCATGTTCTTCGTATGGAATCCAAAGCTATATATTTTTGAGCCAACATTTGACAGGGTTTGGTTTTGCTAGGTACTCGACAATGCAATTGAGACTGAAAAGATGATTGAGAAGTATGAGTCCCTGGCCTCAGACCTGCTGGAGTGGATTGAGCAGACTATTATCATCCTCAACAATCGCAAGTTTGCCAACTCTTTAAACGGTGTGCAGCAGCAGCTTCAAGCCTTCAACACCTACCGCACTGTGGAAAAACCCCCCAAGTGAGTAACCACTGGTAAATCCAATCCAAGACCAACCCGCAGAGATCTTTGTGAGAAAAAAAAAAAAATTAGCTTATCACTATTAATACAAAAAAATTGGACTAAATTTATTTTAAAACCATGCAGAGTATATGTGATATCCCTAATTTGGCTAGTCTACATTAGGCCAACTCTGATAATTAAACTTTCATTTTTTGTTATATTTAAAAGGGATTTAGATGTCACTACACTAGTCAGTTCAAGTTTTCTGTTTTTGAAAAGATATTTAGTTAACTGAATAAAATGTTAACTATTTCAGGAGAGTTCGAGAGTGCGGAGATATGATCATGTCTGTTAGTAATGCCTGTGGAGGAGAGACTGGTGCAGCTTTTCTGTTCTGTTGACCAATAGGAATTTTACATTTAAATTTTTGTATGTTAACAACATAATTTCTGGTGACTAACTTTAGTGAAACACTATCATTCCACTATTATGTTCCTTAAAATCTTTAGCCGCAATATCTAAACCAAATTTGCAAACAAAACCTATTACAACTTTTTTACCTCTTGTTCGTGATTATTATTCAGGTTTACTGAGAAGGGCAACCTGGAGGTACTTCTGTTTACCATACAAAGTAAGATGAGGGCAAACAATCAGAAAGTGTACATGCCTCGGGAGGGAAAACTCATCTATGACATCAACAAGGTGAGACCTAACTCTTGTTTGAGCGACAGTACAGTTCCATTAAATGTTTAGAATCCAATTTTACTTCACGTGTTGTGGGTCTGCTTCCCCTCCGTAAAGGTAACCTTGAATATTGGTCTATGTTCAATAATACAAGGTAAATACACTGGAAACCATAGAAAATATACACATTGATTGGACCAGTGCCTTGCAGGAATCTGCGAGATCAAAAGCACAACACCTCATCATAAAATTCAGAGAAAAATGGCTGTAGATAGTCATTTATTTATACATCAAAATGTATGTAATAATTATAACGCAATTATGTTATGTTTTTGTGCAACATTTCCTGCAGCAGTCAGTCCCTTGCTGAATAGCAAACATTTTTGGGATATTATAATCCTTTTTGTCAGTACCTTGTACTGCTGAAACTAGAAAGTATTAGGGAAATGCAAAACTGACCCATGATCAGCATCAGTGGGCCACATACTGTTTTTTTCTTAATAACACAATAGCATGTTCACTTCATCTCTTCTTTGTCTTTGGCAGGGTGTTTGGTGTTATTTATTTTGTGTGAGCTACATTTGTAATATTACTAGTTATAGTATTCTAAAGTAGTATTTTTACTATCACAGAATTTTTACAATATGTGTAATTCCGACAGCTTGAAAAATTATTCCACTGTTGGTGTGTTGTGTATGTGCAAGGGATCAACACTTTATGTAGGATAGTCTAGAAACCATCACAATATTTAATCCTTGATTTGCCTGACCATGTGTGCGGTATTTAAACTCTGTCTCTGCCATCGATAGACCTGGGAGAAACTGGAGAAGGCGGAGCATGAGCGGGAGCTGGCTCTGAGGACAGAACTGATTCGTCAAGAGAAACTTGAGCAATTGGCTCGTCGCTTTGACCGCAAGGCAGCTATGAGGGAGACCTGGCTGAGTGAGAATCAACGCCTTGTTTCACAGGTAAACAAGCACACACATGCATACAAATACACAGTCACATATAGAGCAGCCATTACACAGTACCGTGTAATTTAGATATATTGGCTTGTCACAAAGGCACACTCAAATGTGTACACACACAAATTGTGTTTTACCTACCATTTAAACAAAAGCTTTGACCATACAATTTTCATTAACGACAGAAAATCAGCTATTGGTTTTCACAGGTTTGCTCAGATTTAGTTTAATCTAGTTTCACAATTACTGATGTGGCAGCATGTTTGCAACACATTAAGATTAAGAGATGCCTAGCTATTGTCACATCAGGAAACAAAGGATTTCATACACTAATGTTCAAAAGTTTGGTGTCACTCAGAAATGTCCTTGTTTTCCATGAAAACATACTTGAAATTTGTTTGAATAAGAAATATAGCAACATGGAATAGCAAACAATATCAGTGACATAGTTAGAAATAATGATTTTTTTACTTTGCTTTGGTCTAAGAATCCTCCATTTGCAGCAATTACAGCTTTGCAGATCTTTGGCATTCTACCTGCATATTTTCTGAGGTAATCTAGAGATTTCACCCCATCCATCCTGAAGCACCTCCCACAAGTTGGATGGCCTTGATGAGCTCTTCTTATGTGCCATATGGTAACGCTGCTCCTTGAACAGCTTTATAGGGTTGAGATCCCATGACTGTGCTGGTCACTCCATTTAAACAGAATACCAGATGAATCTTCTTCACAAATAGTTCTTGCATAGTCTGGAGTTGTACTTTGGGTTATTGTCCTGTTGTAGAAAGAATTTGGCTCTAATGAAGCGCCATCCACATGGTATCGCATGATGTTGGAAAATTAGATGATAGCCTTCTTTAAGTTCCCTTTTACCCTTTACAAATCCCCTACTTTTATCACCACCAAATCACCCCAGACCATCACATTGCCTCCACCATACTTGACAGATGGTGTCAAGCACTTCTCTAGCATCTTTTCATTTGGTGTATGTCTCACAAATGTTCTTCTTTGTGATTTGAACCACCTCAAGATTTGATTAGTCTGTCCATTACACTTTTTCTCTGTCCAGTGTCTGTGTTTTATAATCTGTTATTTTTATTGGCCAGTCTGGGATACTCTGCCTTGAGGGCCAGCATTCTGGAGTTGCCTCTTCGCGGGTGATTTTGAGACTGGTGCGGGTACTATAACAGCGACTAAACAGAACACATACTCATTGGAACCAAATCCACCCTCAACAAAACTCGCACTTTCAACCTCAGCATTGATGACACCGTTGTTTCACCATCCCCCACGCACGTAACCTTGGCGTCATTCTGGACTACACACTCTCCTTTGATCAGCACGTCAAATAGACTGTAAAATCTCCATTCTTCCATCTTCGCAACATCGCCAAACTCAGACCTTCCCTCCTGTCCTGCTGCTGTATCCCTAATTCATGCATTCATAACCCAACTTACCGGCATCAAATCCACATCCCTCCATAAACTCCAAATGGTTCAAAACTCTAGCCAGATTACTCACTAAGTCCCAGCAGCATATCTCCCCTTTCCTCTGTGAGCAACACTGACTTCCTATCTCCCAACGCATCAACTACAAGATCCTCTTACTGACATATTAAGCCCTGAACAATTCTGCCCCTGCATACCTTTCCGACCTTCTTCCTCATCAACCAACACACATACTCTGTTCCAGTACTGCAGGCCACCTCATAATCCCCAAGTCCAAGCTCAAAGGCTTTGGTGACAGGGCATTCTCAAGGGTTGCTCCTCGGCTCTGGAACTCTCTCCCCAAAACCATCTGTGACTCTCAGACTATCCGCATCGTCCAGCCACACATTAAGACTCATCTGTTCAAAATTACCCATAGCCATGCCAAATCCCAGACTCTCAATCTTTGTCGTTTTCTCATAGTATTTCTTTTGTTACTGTTTGTTTTCTGATACATGTCACTATTGTACAGCGTCTTTGGGTCCCTGAAAGCGGTATATAAATATAATGTATTATTATTATTATTTTATTATTATTATTATGAAGCTGGCAGTCGAGGACCTGTGAGGTGACTGTTTCTCAAACTGGACTTGTTTTGGTCCTCATGCTCAGTTATGCACAGGGGATTCTCACTCCTCTTTCTATTCTCTTTCTGTTTAGAGAGAGTGTGTGCTGTTTGTGGAAGAAGTAGTACAGAGAGTTGTTAGAGATCTTTAGTTTCTTGCATGGAATGGACTTAATGTCTCAGAACAAGAATACACATGCCAGTTTCAGAAGAACGCTCTTTGTTTCTGGCATTTCTGAACCTGTTATTGAACCCACAATTGTTTAAATGTTCTAGATAGTGAACAAGTCTAAATAAGGTAAGTTTTATTGCTTCTTTAATCAGCACAAAAGGTTTCAGCTCTGCTAACAATTGTAAAATGGTTTTCTAATGATTAACTAGCCTTTTAAAATGATAAACTTGGATTAGCAATTACAAAGTGCCACTGAAACCCAGGAGTGATAGTTGCTGATAGTGGACATGTGTATGGCTAAGTAGGTATTACATTAAAATATTAGATTCAGACGTTTTATTATATGCCAATGTCTAACTGTAAAGACTATAGCCTACGATAAATGGGAAGTATATCTTCTAGGTATGCCTCTATGTGGTAAAATGCTAACTATACAGTATAATAAAATCAGAATAACCTTGATAAATACATTAACACATACTCAGAATATTTGATGTAATTTTCAGTGGTAGAAAACATTGTCAAACAATTACAAGTACCTGTGATGAGCATAAAAGAAAATGGAATATGGATTTTGTGAGTGTATAAAATTCATGGATTTTCAGTTGGTGTACATGTTTACAGTATCAGTGTAGTATATCTAGATGCATGGAAATAAGCAGAGTTTTGACTGCTGTGATTTAGCTACATTTTTGTTGTAGTTTTTGTTGTAGTTAGTCTTATTTGGAACATATAGCCGGTTGCTGAAGGCCACAGCACAGTGAAAAAAAACTGTTCTGGTGGCCAAAATAAAGTAGGGTATTATTTAATATTCTATTGAATTCTAATTTATTCTATTCTATTCCAATCTATTCTATGTTGCAGGACAATTTTGGCTTTGACCTTCCCGCGGTGGATGCGGCCACCAAAAAGCATGAGGCCATCGAGACGGACATTACGGCATATGAGGAGCGTGTGCAGGCTGTTGTGTCGGTCGCCAAAGAGCTGGAAACGGAGAACTACCATGACATTAAACGCATTGTGGCTCGCAAGGACAATGTGATCCGGCTGTGGGAGTACCTTTTGGAGCTCCTGAAGGCGCGGCGCCAGCGCCTGGAGTTGAACCTTGGTCTGCAGAGGGTCTTCCAGGAAATGCTTTACATCATGGACTGGATGGATGAGATGAAAGTAAGGCAGGGAGAACATTTTTCGAAAAGCTAATTTGGGGTGCATTTTTTGTTCCTAAATACATTTATGAAACATTAAGTGCAAATGGAATGTTACCCTTGTGCTTCTTGTTTGTTTATTTTACCAAGCCCTTTTTACATCAGCAGTTTTACAAAACACCCAGCCTTAAACCCCAAGGAGCGAACAACAGTATCAAAAGTGAAGCACCTATAAAATCATCTGAGGTCATCTTGAGTTAGAATGAAAATTATTTAACCTTAAGGTCCAAGATGTTCACTAACCTTTAAAAAAGTACCCATTTTGAGTTTCATTTTTCAAACTTCGAATCTCCTGAGACCCCAGGGGGTTGCTGTTGGAGGCTGACTCACTTAAACCAGTGACATTTTTAATATGTTTTGCAAATGTCTATGCCACGCAGATGATGCTGCTGTCCCACGAATATGGGAAGCATCTGCTCGGTGTTGAGGATCTGCTGCAGAAACACGCACTGGTGGAAGCTGACATCAGCATTCAAGCCGACCGAGTTAAAGCTGTGAACAACAATGCTCAAAAGTTTGCCATAGACGGTGACGGTGAGGATTTCCTGAATCTTCAGCTGCTATTGTTCAGATTATGAAAAGTATTGTTTTATGAATGTATTACTAACTAATGATGAGATTTACATTTCAGTTGGTTAGGTACATACGTTTTGAAGATCTTTACAAGCAAATGGACAAATACGGGAAAAAAAGGCAAGCCTAGTTCAGCCGGCCCGTAATAGAAAGTATTATCCTCTCGAGATTTGAACCCGGGTCCCCCACTCGGAAGGCTGTGTCATTACTCACTACACCACAGAGCAGCACATTTGAAGGGTGTCAGGCTACCCTGAACAAATCCTCTTTTGCCACTGGCCGTTTCAACAGCTAATTGGCTATTCATGTATGGTATTGATACAGTTAAAGTGGCTAACGTTTCTTACTAAGTTTACCTCCACCACAAATAGCGTCTATGAACTGTATGGCGTTTGCTGCTGGCCATTTTTAACAGCGTATTAGCCAGTAATAGGATTTACAAGTATCTACTAACTTTCTGGAATACTCAAGAATTTAGCAATTGCTAGCGAGTCTGCAAAAGCTATTTCATTTCATGGCATAAGAACATATTTTTTTCTTTCAGGGCATAAAAACATAATTTTTTCTTTCATTTGTGAGTGACTTTGATACAATAACTACCAATAAAGGTGACGATAACTAACATTTCATCCAGTGAAAAGACGAGAGCATCTTGGAATGTACCGGAAATAGTCGCAATACTGTATAGTCAAAGTTTTATTGCGGCCCACAAATAAAATAAATAAATGCTGTTGATCTCAACAGATTCAAACTTAGGTCGTCCACGTGTGAGGCTCTGTCTTTAACCACTACGCCACAGCATTACATGTTTCAGTAGTCGCTAGACATTATTGAGCATTGTGTTACACTGACTAATGTTTCGTATTAAATGTATCTCTATCATTGCGTCTATTAACTGTATGGCTTTTGCCACTGGCTGTTTTAACAGCTTATTAGCTAGTATTAGGCTTACTAGTATCTACTAGATTCCTAAGAATATTCATAACAATTGAGGAATTGCTAGTGAGACTGAAGTTGAACTTTTCCATGCCAGAAAAAGTTGCAATATAACCGTATACAGTTTTAGTTAAGGCTTACTATAACGTAACTACTGTATGTTGTTGCACGCAAATGTGTTTATGCCTGCATATGTATTTTGAATATGTTTCGTCTATAAGGAATAATTCATAATGCGTACTTTGCTTTGCCTGTGAGAATATTTGAACAGGGGACCTATAGTTTGCAGGTCCCCATTGCTAACGAACACTACACTTTTTAACTAGGGCTACTCCTACACTCTCTTACTCAGTAAGAGACATTAGCTCTTCTTAGCCGGCTCCACTTAAACGGTAGAGCCGGCTGTAAACATATAATAAACATACATGTCAATCTGTGGCGGCTGATAGATATTAAGTCTTTACTCTATGTCCCTCCTCTACAGTCTACAAGCCCTGTGATCCTCAAGTAATTCGTGACCGTGTGGCCCATATGGAGTTCTGCTACCAGGAGCTGACCCAGCTGGCTGCCGAGCGTCGTGCCCGCCTAGAAGAATCACGACGCCTCTGGAAGTTCTTCTGGGAGATGGCCGAGGAGGAGGGCTGGATCCGGGAGAAGGAGCAGATACTCTCGTCGGATGAGAGCGGGAAGGATCTGACGGGTGCCATGCGCCTGCTGAGCCAGCACCGCGCTCTAGAGGACGAGATGAGTGGCCGTGCCGGCCACCTGCAAAACACCATTGCAGAAGGCCAGGCCATGGCTGACGGTGGTCACTTCGGCGCCGCAAAAATACGCGAGCGCATTGCTGACCTGCGGTCACAGTGGGTGGCATTGGAGGAGCTGGCCAATGTACAGAAAGCCCAACTGGAGGAGGCTTGTGCTCTCCACCAGTTTCAGGCAGATGCAGGCGATGCAGACGCCTGGACCTTGGACGCCTTGCGCATTGTATCCAGCGGTGAAGTGGGCCATGACGAGTTCTCCACACAGGCACTGGTGCGCAAGCATAAGGCTGCCTCTGCTGAAGTCGCCAGTTACCGACCAGTGATCGATGCACTTCATGAGCAGGCAGCAACATTACCGAAGGAACAGATCCAGTCGGAGGAGGTCAAGGGCCGTCTGTCAGGCATCGAGGAGCGCTACAAAGAGGTGGCCGAGCTGACGAGGCTGAGGAAGCAGGCCCTGCAGGACGCCCTGGCCCTCTATAAGATGTTCAGTGAGGCAGATGCCTGTGAGGTGTGGATCGATGAGAAGGAGCAGTGGCTCAACAGCATGGAGATCCCAGAGAAGCTAGAAGACCTAGAGGTCATTCAGCACAGGTGAGAAGCAAAATTGTTGTGTAAATGCATGCAGAGCTACTATTGTAGGATAAAAGCTGAAATGTTGCATTAATGTTAATGTTCAAATAAATACTTTTACTGAACTTAAGCAGACCGTGCCTGACATGTGAAATAAGGAATCATGACAGTTCTGCAACAACCCACAACTTTAATTTGAACTGGGCCAAAACATAATTTATTCGTGGCTTTCATATTTTAAGAACTGTTTGTTTTCACTGTACTCTTATTACATGGATTACCATTCCCAGGTTTGAGAGCCTGGAGCCAGAGATGAACAACCAGGCATCACGCGTTGCTGTTGTGAACCAGATCGCCAGGCAGCTGATGCATAATGGACACCCGAGTGAGAAGGACATCAAAGCCCAGCAAGATAAGCTCAATAACAGGCAAACAACAGCATTTTATATCCTATTTTGTCACTGGTATATTCCACATTGGTATAATGCCATATCATTACCATCTGCCACTGATGCCCATGACCAACTGGGGGTCAGTGGCTCATTGGTTATGGAGTCAGGCTTGTAATTGGAAGTTTGTGGTTCAAATCCTACCTGGGCCAATTGTTGTATCCCTGGGCAAGGCACTTTACCATGTTGCTTTGGGGGAAAATGTCCTTTTACTTACTGTTAGTCACAACAGATAAATGACTAATATGTATTTGCCTATTGTACAGTATTTCAAACTCTCAGCTAAATGATAATTTATGTGTTTTCTTTTTATTTGTTCCTTAGATGGAGCCAATTCAGGGATCTAGTTGACCAGAAGAAGGAGTTTCTTCATTCAGCTCTGGGTGTTCAGAACTACCACTTGGAATGCAATGAAACCAAGTCATGGATCCGTGAGAAGACCAAGGTCATCGAGTCCACTCAGGAGCTGGGCAACGATCTTACAGGTGTCATGGCGCTGCAGCGTAAACTCACTGGTATGGAACGTGACCTGGCTGCAATCGAGGATAAGCTGGGCGACCTACGTGGAGAGGCCGAGCGGCTGGCAGGTGAACACCGAGACCAGGCCAACGTCATCACAGGCCGCCTGGCTGAGATTACTGCTGTGTGGGAGGAGATGAAGGCCACACTGCGCAACCGAGAGGAGTCACTGGGTGAGGCCAGCAAGCTGCAGCAATTTCTGCGTGAGCTTGATGACTTCCAGTCATGGCTGTCACGCACACAGACCACCATTGCCTCTGAGGAGACTCCCAACACACTGGCTGAAGCTGAGAAGCTGCTGGCGCAGCACGAGAGCATCAAGAATGAGATACGCAACTACGAGGAGGATTACCAAAAGATGCGTGACATGGGTGAAATGGTGACTCAGGGCCAGACGGATGCTCAGTACATGTTCCTGAGGCAGCGACTGCAGGCCCTGGACACGGGCTGGAACGAGCTGCACAAGATGTGGGAGAACCGGCAGAACCTTCTGTCACAGTCTCACGCATACCAGCTGTTCCTCAGAGACACTAAGCAGGCTGAGACATTCCTTAACAACCAGGTACCCCTCATACCATCAATTGTATTTTGGATCCATCAGTCAAGGGCATGGGTTGAAATTATTTACAAAGGAAAGGAAGTTTTAGTAATTCAAAATGAGTCCCCATTATTCACATAATTTTAATAGAATGTACTCGCAACCAAATCCACTTTCATTCACAGGATATCTTTATTTTTATTCCAATCACTCTCTTCCTATGAACCTACATTTAGGAATACGTGCTGGCCCATACAGAGATGCCTACTACACTTGAGGGGGCTGAAGGAGCTATCAAGAAGCAGGAGGACTTCATGACCACCATGGATGCCAATGAAGAGAAGATCAACGGCGTTGTGGAGGCTGGCAGACGGCTGGCAAGCGACGGCAACATAAATGGTGACCGCATCCAAGAGAGAGCGACTTCAATTGATGACAGGTAAGATATTTATTTTTACACTCTAACAATGTATGGCTTAACTATGAGATGTGAGGTCAGTTATGTGGGTTGTGCTCTTTAATACTGGAACTGCCTGGCCTTTCAGACCACAAGTGTCGGCTAGAGCCAACGCTGTTTAGCGTCATTAGAAGATGATACGAATCAACCCTATTAGCATATACATTTCCTCCACATTATCACCAGCCAGCCACTGCATTTGTTTATCCACTGTGTTGTTAACGAACCATATACAGTGGGGCAAAAAGTATTTAGTCAGCCAACAATTGTGCATGTTCTCCCACTTATAAAGATGAGAGGCCTGTATTTTAATTATCTGGAAACTAGCGTCCGTCTCCAAAAATTATAAATGGACATTTCACTGGCCGTGAAGTGTAAATGTAATTCCTTTCAATTAGTTTTGTTGTATTGTTATTACATTTTATGTGAAACATTCAAATGTTAGGCTTAACATTTAGTTTTCAACATACAACCAAGTTGGGATGCTGTGTAACAGAATGAAAAAACAAAATGCAATAATGTGCAAATAACTTAAACCCTATATTAAATAGAACATAGAAGACTACATAGCACATGTTGAAACTGAGAAATGTTAATGTTTACAAAAAAATATATGCTGATTTTGAATTTGATCCTAGCAACATGTTTAAAATAAACTGGCACAGACTAGAAAGTTGTGTAATGCAAAAATTATAACCTGGTGGAACATCTCACAACTAATTAGGTCCATTGACAGTAGGTTGGTATCATGATTGGATATAAAAACACCATCCCAATGGTCAGTATTAAAGATGGGGAAGGGTTCACCACACTGTGAAAGACTGCACAGGCAAATAGGGCAACAATTTAAGAATTGTTTCTCAACATAAAATTGCGAAGAGTTTGGGGATCTCATCATCTATGGTACATCATATCATTAAAAGATTCTGAGAATCCAGAGAAATCTCTGTATGCAAGGGACAATATTGTATGTCCATTATAGTCAGGCCCCTTAGACACAATTCTTTAGTGGACATCACTGCATGGGCTCAGACACTTCCAACACTTCCAAAAACCACTGGCTGTGAACACAGTTTGTCACTGCATCATAAATGTATGTTCAAACTCTACCATGCAAAGAAGGAACCATATACAGTATAAACAAGATCCAGAAACGCCTCTGCATCCGCTGATTTAAGATGGACTGAGGCCAAATCAAAAACAGTCCTGTGGTCTGACATCAAAATTAGAAATCATTTTTGGGAATCAAGGATCTTGTGTCCTCCAGGCTAAAGATAAGAGAGACATCTGGCTTGTTATTAGCACACAATTCAAAAGCCAGTATCCGTGATGGTATGGAAGTGCATTTGTGCACATGGCATGGGCGACTTGCACATCTCTGTAGGCACCATTTATGCTGAACAATATATACAGGTTTTGGGGCAATCTATGCTGCAATCTTTTGGAAGGCTTGCTTATTTCAGCAAGACAATGCCAAACCACACTCTGCATGTATTCCAACATCATGGCTCTGTGGTAATAGAGTCTAGGGTCTAAACTGGCCTGTCTGTAGTCCAGACCTGTCACCCATTGAAAGCATTTGGTGCATTATGAAACAAGAAATACAACAAAGGCGACACCAAACTGTTGAGCAGCTGCTATCCTACATCAAGCAATAAAGGTAAAGCATTTCACTCTCAAAACTACAGCAATCCTCAGTTCCAAAATGTTCACAGAGTAATGTTAAAGGAAGAGGTGATGCAACACAGTGGTAAACATGTCCCAACTTTATTGAAACATGTTGCTGGCATCAAATTCATAATGGGCATGTATTTTTCCAAAATCAAAAATAATTCTCAGTTTCAACATTTACTATATTGTCTACTGTTTTCAATTAAATATAAGGATAAATGATTTGCACATCACTGCATTCTGTTTTATTAGCATTTTAAGCAGCATCCACAATTTTTTTACAACTGGATTGTATTTTACAATCAATCATAATGGTTTCACAAGCCACTAGGATTTGTACAAGCCATGGCCCTAACATGCCATGTGTCCTGAAAATACCCGCACGTTTATATTAAAATAGACTGCAGCTGCCAGTTCAACCCAGCCTTAAAGTAAAAATTACCAAATGTGTACTTACATGAATCCATGTTTAGGTAAGTCTCACAGCCCTAAATGTTAGGTTATTCACCCAATCCAACTGCCAGGCTCAAAATAATTCGGTGCGTGTATTGTCCATTATAAACTTAGTGCAGGGTTGCCAAACTCTGTAAACCCAATTTTTTTACTGCACTGTATAGTCACAAATGACACTGGTGAATTTACAGGTTGACATTTTTGTGGTCACACAAATAATCATAATAATTATTATTAAAAAGAATGTATTGACCAAGGTTACGTTTATACTATTACCTCCACAAAGGCCAACACTTGTAATTGATATTTGCAAATACTTGGTAATGCATATTGGAGATTTTTTTTTGTACAGAGCACTATTATTAACCTTTTCCAGCAATGTCATAATTAGTGTTTATGCATTGTGTATACTGTACATAGTAGCTTGTTTGTGGTTGTCACAATTTTAAAAACATTTCCAATAATTTATTGTATTTATCCAACATTCATACAGGCATAAGAAGAACCGTGAAGCTGCTGTAGAGCTTCTGATGAGGTTGAAGGATAATCGGGACCTTCAGAAATTCCTACAGGATTGCCAAGAGGTTTGATGACCAACATGCCCTTTCTTGACTCAGATTAAGCCTATACTCTTAGATTAAAAAGCACTTTTATATTTTCTCCTCAATTTAGTACAGGATTATGCTGAATCTGGACATGGGAAACCAGCCCTAAAACTGTCTTACAATGGCATCGGTCCCAATACAATAAAATAGGCTTAATCACATGTATTATTTAAGATGTTCTAATTTACTATAGATTGTTAAAGAAAAATAAGCGTTCTTGAGCCCAAAGTTCTATAAAGGTTTTTTATTTTTACATGCGCATGGGATAATCGATATACGGCCACCTAGTATGACCGCACTCCAAGTAATCAAAGTATCTAGGTACGACAGACGTCTTTATAGCATCTTCACTGACCAGGCCCCCAACTAAAAGTTGTCACACATTGAACAAAGACCAGATGCCAGGTCATTCTCTAGTCAAGCTGATCTCTTCAACAGATAAACAGAGAACCCAGAGGTCTGTTAATTACCCATTTACCTAGGTCACAGCTTACTAAATGAAACCACCATACAAATCAATATAAACTCAGAACTACCAATGTAATATAAAATAATAACATTTAATCATTATATTGCTTCACAATTTCACATTTCTATCACAAGATACACACTGCCTTGCAAAAGTATTAAAAAACCTGACCTGTTCTGTAATTTTCAGATTACAAATGGTATATATATTTTTTTTAAAATATTTTATTTAAAAAACTTAAAACCTAAAATTTGTTATTGTATTTTAAAGAGAAAAAAGGCAAAAAACTGAAATAAATGCCATTAACAGCTGGAATGTTTACGAAGATGAAAGATATACAAAATGTCAGTACACTATTTGTATTTCCATAACAAGAGAATTGCTCAGTGTTTGTTATTTTGCAAGGTACTGTATGTTACATTGACACATCTAGCAATGTTTAGTAATAAGTTAAAATCCAATGACCTGCCTATTATTTTATGTGTGAAGCTGTCCCTTTGGATCAACGAGAAGATGCTCACGGCTCAGGACATGTCATATGATGAGGCCAGGAACCTCCACAGCAAATGGCTCAAGCATCAGGCTTTCATGGCCGAGCTGCAGTCTAACAAGGAGTGGTTGGACAAGATTGAGAAGGTAAGAAACAAAATTAAGGTTGCATTCAATATTGGATTTATGGACACATGTTACTACCCAAGTAAATACAGCTCTGGAAAAAATTAAGAGACTTCTGCAAAATTATCAGTCTCTGGTAATTGTGTTTGTGTAAAATGCAAAAAAAGATTTTTTAAATATTTAAAGATTTTTACATTGTACATTTTTGTTTTACTTTAAACTACTGACAACATTACTCCCAAATTCCAAAAAAAAATATTGTATTTATTTGTAGAAAATAAAAACTGGTCAAAATAACAAAAAAATGTTTTGCATAGTTTTCAGATAATGCTAAACAATGCACAAAAAAAACAAATTCATATGCATTTTTCAACAACAGAATACTTTTTTTTTCATGAATTCATGAATCAATATTTGGTGGAAGAACTCTGGTTTTTAATCACAGCTTTCATGCGTCATGGCATACTTTCCACCAGTCTGTCACACTGCTGTTGGGTGACTTTATACCACTCCTGGCACAAAAATTCAAGAAGCTCAGCTTTGTTTAATGGCTTGATATCATACATCTTCCTCTCAATTTAATTCCAGAGGTTTTCAATAGGGTTCAGGTCTGGAAATTGGGCTGGCCATGATTTGATTGTGATCTGGTGTTCCTCCATCCATGCCTTGATTGACCAGGCACAGAGCATTGTCCTGCTGGAAAATCAAATTCTCAGAGTTGGGGAACATTGTCAGAGCAGAAAGAAGCAGGTGTTCTTCCAGGATAACCTTGTACTTGGCTTGATGCGTTCTTCACAAAAACAAACCTGCCCAATTCCAGCCTTGCTGAAGCATACCCAGATCATCACCAATCCTCCACCAAATTTCACAGTGTCTGCAAGACTGTGGCTTGTAGGCGATCAGGTGTTGGGTAAAGCTAATAATTTGACTTGTCAGAGAAGATGACCTTACTCCATTCCTTTACGGTCCGATCCTTATGGTTTTGTGCAAATTTTCAGCCTGGCGCTTCTTTCCTTCTGATGAAGTGCTTATTTCTAGCTTTGCACAATTTCAGCCCTGCCACTAGGAGCCTGTTTCCTACCGTCCTCGCCGTGCACTTAACCCTAGCTGCCATTATTTTGTAGGTTACTTGATGTCATCCTACAGTTGTTGAGTGACATTCGAATATGTTGACAGTCAACTTGGTCAGTGGACAGTCATGTTTGCCCTCTGTCAGTCTGTAGCTTTGTTGTCCCCAATGCCTGTTGCTTTACTTTGTTCTAATGAACCGCCGTCTTTGACATTTCCAGGATGGAAGCAACCTGGCGCTCACTGTATCCCTCTGCCAGTAAAGCCAGAATCGAACCCTTCATTTACTCACTCAAAGCTCAAATTACCTTTGAGGTACTACTTGTTCTGTTTCTGCCTTCCAGCTGGTCCTATTGCAAGAGGACAGTGATGACCACAGCAGTGGTTTATATACTTTACCTCATAACATTTGATTTGGTTCAGGTAATCACCTAATCAGCACTTCATTAAGTAAACGGAGGTGTGCCTGTGTTGGAATTTAACAGACACTGTAATGGAATGGCTGCATACATGTTGAGATGGGGAGTGGTCTCTTCATTTTTGCTAGACTGCGTAAGCGGAGCTGGATAATAAGTGTGAATGTCTCTTACTGAGTGATTGACTGAGTACCCCTTGTTAAATAGCATATTAGTTAGCGAAGTGGACCAGCAAACTAAAGGTTTCATGTACAGATGTCCTCACAGGCAAAGCAAAGTATGCATTATAGATTCATTATTCTGTATAAATGAAAACTTTGTTGGCTATAACCTTCCATATCTACATTATAGTAAGTCTGAAATAAAACAGTTTACGGTTATTTTGTGACTGTTTGTGGTAGATTTTCAAAGTATGCATCCTTGCATGCATTTTGGGTCAGGATAGACAAACACATTTGCTGGCTAAGACATACAGTAGTTAAGTTATAGTAAGCCTTAACTAAACTGTATACGGTGATATTGCAAAATGTTCTGGCATTGATAAAGTTAATTTTCAAATGAGGATTTGTTCAGGGTAGACACAAGGCTATGGTTTATGACACAACCTTTTCTTGTTTCCAGAGCTGTTCCATTTCACTACCTTCAAATATGTTTAACCTAATCTCTAAATAAATCTTCAGCAACATACCGTCCCCTCCAAAAGTATTGGAATGGCAAGGCAAATTCCTTTTTTTTGTTGGTCACTGAAGACATTTGGGTTTAAGATTTAAAAAAATAGTATGTGAGTATTTCAGTATTCAGTATTTCAGCTTTAATTTCCTGGTAATCACATCTAGATGTGTTAATCAACTTATGACTAATACTTTTGGAGGGGACTGTAACTCTGGCTTGGCTTCATTATGCCAGGTGATGGTGAATGGTGTTATTTTGCCATGGCAAGGTATTTTGATTTTGTCACGTCATTATTTTATTCAACATCTATTTACACAGGGAAATCCCACTTACAGCAAGGTCTCTTTTACATCTGCTCCATGTAGCAGAAAAGCAAACATATACATATACAGAAAATTAACGCAACATAAGAAAATACATGGATAGGAAAAACACAATCAGAAAATGTATTTGTAGTTAACTTCACAGAAGTAATATATCAAATATTTTCACAGCTTTTTAGGCACTAATGCTTCTAATTTAAGTTTACTCAAGATATTCCATGAGTGTGGAGCTTGTAGTCAAAAGCAGTTTCTCTTACTCTGAGTAACCCAATTGTTCTCTAGTACCAGAAAGTCTAGTTAGTACATCTGATAACTGCAGTTTATCTAGTGAATAGTAAAGGACCAAAATGTAACCCTGAGGAACTCCTTAGTCAAGGAGTTTAGAGTTTACCCCATCTGTTATAATAATGTGAGTTATTTTGCCAAAATAAAGCTTAAACTACAAATAAATGTACTGTTTTGCAGGATGGGATGCTGCTGGTGTCTGAAAAGCCAGAGACCGAGTCTGTGGTCAGGGAGAAGCTCTCTGCCCTCCAAAAAATGTGGGAAGACCTAGAGTCCACCACTCAGACCAAGGCCCAGTGCCTGTTTGACGCCAACAAAGCTGAGCTGTTCACGCAAAGCTGTGCCGACTTGGACAAATGGCTGGGTGGCCTGGAGGGCCAGATCCAATCAGATGACTATGGCAAAGACCTGACCAGTGTCAACATCTTGCTCAAGAAACAGCAGGTAATGTACATGGTAAAGGTTCATTGAAATGATCAAATATGATCAAATTGGCTTCAGCTAGTTCCATCAACATCATCATCAACTGGTTTATTATCAGGTTTATCAACTAATGGGGAAAATGCGGTAATCTAAACTAGGTGTCCTACGTGTCCTAATCCTTTTCACTGGCGGCCCCTAGATATTGGAGAACCAGGTGGAGGTCCGTCAGAGGGAGGTAGTGGAGCTCCAGAGCCAGGCACTGGCCCTCAGCCAGGAAGGGAAGGACACAGAGGAGGTGGATGGACAGAGACAGGTGGTGGAGCACAAGTTAAAGGACTTACTTGAACCTCTGAGGAAAAGAAAGAACTTCTTGATGGCATCCCGTGAAATCCATCAGTTCAACCGAGATGTGGAGGATGAGATTGTGAGTTTATTGTTGATTGTTGATGAAGCACCCAGGAAATCATAGTGTGTTTGTAACAATTTGTTGGTGGAGATTCATTTGAGGCTCTATTTGATTGGTGTTTTATTCAATATATCTTATTTTGCTCTTTATTCAAAGCTTTGGGTCGAAGAGAGGATGCCAATTGCAACCTCAACAGATCATGGTCTCAACCTCCAGACCGTTCAACTGCTTATCAAGAAAAATCAAGTAAGTGTCTTAAAAACTTTTACTTATGTATTGAACAATCCACTCTACTAGAGAGTGACACTTACAGTCAAACAATATTAAACACTGAAAAAGTTGTGCATACTTTTTGGCCCCTTTTCATTATTAACACTAACATTATTACAATGGATTCCCTTCTCAGACCTTGCAAAAGGAGATCCAGGGACACCAGCCCCGCTGCAATGACATCTTTGAGCGGAGCGAGAGTCTGCTGAAGGAGGACAGCCTTGCCGTGGAGGCCATCCGCCAGCGTCTGGCTGACCTGAAACAGCTGTGGGGCCGGATAATTGAAGAGACTGAAAAACGTCACACCAGACTTGAGGAGGCCCACAATGCCCAGAAGTACTACTTTGATGCAGCCGAGGCTGAAGCCTGGATGAGCGAGCAGGAGCTGTACATGATGTCAGAGGAAAAAGCCAAGGTATATCATGTTTTGGTTGACAGTGTCTTGGTGGTGTACAAATTGTATTTTTTATGTTGATATGCTCTATCTCATGGAAAGTTGTGAAGAATATTTATTCCACTGATATCCAGACTTGTCGTGTATGTGTTTCTATATAAGAAATTGACGGTTAGCCACCATTGCAGAGTTGTACATGTGGACTGTTGAGTTGCATGTAAGCCCTGGTGTGATAAGATTGACTTCATATGGACCATTTTAGCACTAAAAAAGTATTTCCCTCTTAGGATGAGCAGAGCGCCGTAGCCATGCTGAAGAAGCACCAGATTGTGGAGCAGTCAGTGGAAGACTATGCTGAAACTGTCCATCAACTTTCCAAGACCAGCAGAGGCCTGACAGCGGCAGGTCACCCAGAAAGGTTTGTGAGACGGCAGGTACCGTGGGGGAAAAAAAGTTTATAGTTAGCCACCAATTGTGCAAGTTCTCACACTTAAAAAGATGAGGCCTGTAATTTCATCATAGGCACACTTCAACTATGAGAGACAAAATTAGAAAAAAAATCAAATAAATTTCATTTTAAATGAATTTATTGGTGAATTATGGTGGAAAATAAGTATTTGGTCAATAACAAAAGTTCATCTCAATACTTTGTTATATACCCTTTGTTGGCAATGACAGAGGTCAAACGTTTTCTGTAAGTCTTCACAAGGTTTTCACACACTGTTGCTGGTATTTTGGCCCATTCCTCCATGCAGATCTCCTCTAGAGCAGTGATATTTGGGGCTGTCGCTGGGCAACACAGACTTTCAGCTCCCTCCAAATATTTTCTATGGGGTTGAGATCTGGTGACTGGCTAGGCCACTCCAGGACCTTGAAATGCTTCCTACGAAGCCACTCCTTCGTTGCGCGGGCGATGTGTTTGGGATCATTGTTATGCTGAAAGACCCAACCACGTTTCATCTTCAATGCTGTTGCTGATTTCAATCAAAATCTCACGATACATGGCCCCATTCATTCTTTCCTTTACTTGGATAAGTCATCCTGGTCCCTTTGCAGAAAAAGAAAAACAGCCCCACAGCATGATGTTTCCACCCCCATGCTTCACAGTAGGTATGGTGTTCTTTGGATGCAACTCAGCATTCTTTCTCCTCCAAACACAACGAGTTGAATTTTTACCAAAAAGTTATATTTTGGTTTCATCTGACTATATAACATTCTCCCAATCCTCTTCTGGATCATCCAAATGCTCTCTAGCAAACCTCAGACGGGCCTGGACATGTACTGGCTTAAGCAGGGGGACACGTCTGGCACTGCAGGATTTGAGTCCCTGGCGGCGTAGTGTGTTACTGATGGTAGCCTTTGTTACTTTGGTCCCAGCTCTCTGTAGGTCATTCACTAGGTCCCCCCGTGTGGTTCTGGGATTTTTGCTCACAGTTCTTGTGATCATTTTGACCCCACGGGGTGAGATCTTGCGTGGATCCCCGGATCGAGGGAGATTATCAGTGGCCTTTCATGTCTTCCATTTTCTTATAATTGCTCCCACAGTTGATTTCTTCACACCAAGCTGCTTACCTATTGCAGATTCAGGTTTCCCAGCCTGGTGCAGATCTACAATTTTGTTTCTGGTGTCCTTTGACAGCTCTTTGGTCTTGGCCTTAGTGGAGTTTGGAGTGTGACTGTTTGAGGTTGTGGACAGGTGTCTTTTATACTGATAACAAGTTCAAACAGGTGCCATTAATACAGGTAACGCGTGGAGGACAGAGGAGCCTCTTAAAGAAGACGTTACAGGTCTGTGAGAGCCAGCAATTTTGCTTGTGTGTAGGTGACCAAATACTTATTTTACAGAGGAATTTACCAATAAATTCATAATCCGACCATGTGATTCTCTAGGTTTTCTTTTCTCATTATGTCTCTCATAGTTGAAGTGTACCTATGATGAAAATTACAGGTCTCTCTCATCTTTTTAAGTGGGAGAACTTGCACAATTAGTGGCTGACTAAATACTTTTTAGCCCCACTGTATACATGTATGCATACAGCAATATTGTATTTAACAAGAACGCTGAAATTCTATTGAAATTTGTTATTATTTATAATGGACATTTCAACCATGATGCCAAAAACATCTAGAGGAAAATTAAGACAAATGACAAGTAAATTCAAAGTTCAAAAGGTTTATTTTGTCATTTGCAATAACAAGTTATGGCAATGAAATGCTTAGCTTTCCTAATCCCGACAGTGTAGTTAAAAGTTAAAAAAGTAACAGTAATTATAATATAAATATAAGAAGATAACACAAGCTATCAGTAATAACAAAGACAAAAATAAACATAAATAATAATAATACAACTGTACAACCGTAGTGCAGTGTAAAAGTGACAGGTGTGCATAAATTGATTGACAGATGAGCTTTATATAAAGTGACAGATGTGCATGGGACTATGGATGGAAGGGGTTTCTGAATTGAGCAGCCTTATGGCCCGAGGAAAGAAACTGTTCCGAAGTTTGTTAGTTTTGGATGGAATATTCCTGTACCTTCTGCCTGACGGCAGCTTGGTAAAAAGTCCATGGCATGGGTGGCTGGGATCTATAATGATTTGTTTGCACTACCTCCTTTACCTCTCTGTGTAGACATCCTGCAGGGATGGCAGGTCAGATCTTGTGATGTTCTCTGCTGTTTCAATTAGACAATGTTGGTTTGATAAAAGAAAATCAGTAAAAAAAAAAAATTCATTGAATTTCAAATGTTGTTCATGATAAAATACAAAGAATAACTTTTAAGTTGGTTAATTGTTTCCTTATCAGTACAACATTTGGTGTGGTTAATGTTGACAAATGGCCGTGATGATGTTTTGACTGTACACATTAAATATACATTGGTTCTATGACATCCATCATTTGATCAATCCCTTAGCTTTTTGACATGTCACACGCCTAAATTCTAAATGTGTGTAATTGGGTTTTATTGTTAATGATTAAATAAAATGTAAGTGGTAATTTTTTTTTATGTTTGCATATCTCATTGTTAATAAACTCATTCAGTTGAAAATATACAAAACCTTTTTTTCCTAACTTAAATAAAGTCAGCTCTTCATCTAAGTTAGAACAGTAGATAAACACAGTGGCCCGCATTCATGATACGTGCATACGATCAAATAGGATCATATAATTATCATACAATCATTCCACAACCGAGCTGGTATTTATCAATATTGTCTTTGTCGTATCCATACGATCCAATTCACGTCTGGTTGGAAACCATGTAAGTTAACATATTTTTTTCATCTTGATTGATGAAGAGCATTATTATCACAAAAAACAACACTAATATGTGTCTGTTTAAACAACCACAAATATAGTTGCACAGCAACAATGGTACTCCAATATGGTGAGTATAGGAAAACTTTCTGATTGGTACCCAACTAACAGAATGAGATATATGTGAGATATATGTTGAGGGCAAGATGTTTTTGTCAACATTGTATTATTGACTGCGTAGATGTCATTGATCAACATATTGGAATTGAGTAGAGAAGTCAGTAAAAAAAAATAAACAGCAGGAATTATAAACAGGACATCTGCAGAGTAACCCCCAAACTGTGAAGTGGATGTAAGAAATTAAACTTAAGTTTAATGTTGAAAAACAAACAATATAAAAAGTCAATATGAAATTAGCATTACATTTCCTGAAGAAATTCTGGGTTGCTTGCTAGCAACACTACTCTTTCAATATGCCTCAATTGCAATCTCATGTACCTGGTCAACCATTTATTCCACTTGTACATACATTATATTTGTATACTTTCCACTGCACGTTTAGAATTGCATTTGCATTAATTGCACAACCATACATTCCATTTAGTTGAATCTAATCTAATAGCTGTTCAAAAAGGTACTTATGTTTCAAAATACTGTTTACCTATTGAAGGTCTTTGGAATGTATTTTTTAAGGGTGAAGGTTGGTGAGGATAATTAACATAAATCAGCATACATGACATAGTTAATTTCAAATGTTATCAACGACAGGTCTTGTGTCTGTAGCTCGAACGGTACAAAATATTCAGCCGAATAGTAAATTAACGCAAATAACGCTAACTAGCCTACCGAATATTGATATACGTTTCCTAATTTGAAGTAGGGATAGCCTAAACTGGTGAAACTTAATTTGTTTTGTCTGTCGCTCGAACAATTCAGAAAATACAGCCTAATAGTTAATTAACTCTAATATGCATACAAAAATCATCAAACATTTCATCATATGAACTGAGGATAGCCTAAACATGTACAACAAAGTTAGTTTTGTGTCTGTAGCTGGACTGGGACCAAAAAACTAACTGGCCCACCACAATCGGTCGGACATAACCCACCAGAAAAACATCCTCGCAGACCCATTAAATATATGAACCTACTGAATTATTCCCCCAAACCACTACAAAGCTGAGTAGTAAGTGCCATGGACAATTGTACCAGTGCAGGTGGACAAGTGTATTCACTTGCTCTTGTCTGACTTCCTGGTGTTCAGAGGTGGCAGTGGAGTAGGACCTACACAATCTCCATCCTCAAGTAGAATTGACAAAGAAAGGGCTCTGCAGAAGTCTCAATTTTTTTTATAAAATGTTAGTATGTATAAAGTATAAAAGTAAGTCAAAATGATGCATGTGAACTCCACACCTGTGGACAGCAAAGACCTCCTCAAACAAGGCAACCTTTAAAAGAGTGAGAGGGAATGCGACAGAGAGAAAGGTGAGAATGAGGATTGAGTTAAAAAATGACAGTACTGGTATATTTAATCTAGAACAATGTATGTATACTTAGTTGCATGTATTGTATACTTAGTAGAAATACTTAGTAGAGGGATAGGAGACAATTATAGATTCAGGTTGTATCAGTATCCTCTAGAAAATGTAAACAGAATTGCATAGATTGTAAACGAACTACTAAATTAAAAGAATGCCTGTGATCTCAACTCCAGTTAAAAGCAGAGACCTTTTCAAACAAATAAGGGGAAGCCTTTAAAAGAGAGAATGGGAGAGAGAGACATAACTGGGAGTGGAAGAAGACAGGTGAACAGCTATCAATTGGTGTGCCATGAAGCATAAGAGTGTACAGTACTTCACATTGTCCAGGTGAATGAGACAGAAAGACCTAACACAGGCCTAACAGTACAACTCAGCCGGTTAATTTATGGTCCCATTTCTAAACATCCTAATCTGCTATGAGCTGGAATTTACCAGAGATCTCAGTGACCCCTTCCTCCGCATACACCAGTAAGCAAGCATCACTACCATCTTCTCCATCCACCTCTACCTACATATACAAAATATATAACAATATACTGTAATTAGTTGTATTGTTTCATAAATCCATAACAATATAAAACAAAGTACTTACAGAACAATCTTTCACATGTTGCTTGTGTCTAGATAGGCTCATCTGTTATACGGACACAAACATGTTAGACGGACACAAGCATCAGGGTAAGTGATACAGTAGTGGATAAACACATATGACATCTTTAGAGCTAAAATTTGGTGTTAGTAATGAATGAACTATCCAAGTAGAGTAACAGAGCCATACTGTAGTACTTAGAGATATATATGCCAGGATAGAAAACCACGTCAGACTGAAGATGACTGTAATTGCCTAATTTGTAGATTTCTTTTACATTGATGGTAGCTATTTAGGTATAATAAGACTTGCTTTTTCTAGAAGAATATTTACATCATAGAGACAAACACATGATACACACCTAATTTCATAAACTATATATGCAAAACGTTAGATGTAACATTTATTAGCAAGCCAGCACTGGGAAACAAAGTTAATTATCTCCCCGTATAGCTCAGTTTTTAGCTTGCAGCTACAGTACATTTCTAGATATATTTTAATTCCGAAACTGAGTAAGTGGGTAGCTAGTTAACTCATCCACAGATGTTGGGCTCTCAGCCACCGCATCTGACACAACAAACAGTTGAGAGTAGGGGGCTGGGGGGTCGGGCCTAGGAGAGATATCATTGGGCAAGCCCAGTTTCAGAATAGATGGCCCGCTGTCTCTGCTCTATGGGCCTGCCATTAGACAAAAAACAGAATACTAACAGTAACAATAGGGTTTCTCCTACCTGAGAACCCCTAATTATAACAATAATAATAGGTAATATAAAACAAGAAAAGGAATCAGGCAAGCCTAGTTCGGCTGGCCTGCGATTGAAAGGGATAAATGGAGTTGCCCTCCCTAGATTCATACCCCTGTCTCCAATATGAACACTACGCCACTAAGCAAACCATTTGCAGATGTTTGGTGTCTGTATACTTCTGCATTGTTCAGAAAACAATTGGAGTTGAATAGGCAACCACTACGTTATGTAAAATGTGAGGTAATTGAAAGCATTGGCTGAATCTCAAATCACATACTAGGAATATTTTTGTATAAATATTACCCTTCAGACCCCGATAGAATTCTAGAATGCTGCTGTAGATTACTGAGTATTCTCAAATTATATCATATTTTCTCACACATTTCAAACAAACAGATGAAGCACAAATGCTAAGAACATAGTATTTAAAACAAAGTAACCTTGTTTTAAAGAGCACATCCTGTATTTTAGCATTTATCTTAGAATAATACACTTTATTCTCTCCCATTGTGTAGACTTCTCTAATATAAAAAATCAACCTCTCACTCTTCCTCTCCCTGTCACAGTTGTGGGGAAGGACACAAGGCACAGAGCAGTAAAAGGTGCACATTCTTTTCATATGTCGTATAAACAACAAAAACAACCAAAGGATGAGTAAACCATAAACTGCCGTACATATACAGCAAAAATAAGGAACAACAACTGAAGCGTGGAAACAGCAACTTAAATAGGATCCCTAAATAGAGGCAACGCAGGGCATCCCCACAATCAGGCTCTGTTCACATTTATCTCCAAGAATATGTCAATTAATTGTCCATGTGAAAGCTATATTTGATTTTCATCAACAACGGTTCCAGTCAAACCAAGTATCTCCAAAATTGTATTAAATAAAAAATAGTAAAATAGTGTGAAAACAAACCATATCCACTGATTGTTGCCCTCGATTTGTGTTTGTGTGTGCAGTGAAAGGATAGGCATGCGTCAGTCTCAGGTGGACAAGCTCTACGCGGGCATGAAGGACCTGTCTGAAGAGAGACGGGGCAAACTGGACGAGAGGTGCCGCTTGTTCCAGCTCAACCGTGAGGTTGATGACTTGGAACAGTGGATTGCCGAGAGGGAAGTGGTGGCTGGATCTCATGAGCTGGGACAGGACTATGAGCATGTCACTGTAAGTAACAACACTTGACTTCAAAAATAGCCTGTCAGTCCTGAGGGGCATTTCTGAAGGATGGATTTGTAAAGAGCGAGATGTGTCATACCAAAATCTTGAGCAGACGTTTTCAGTTTCAAAAGAAGTGCTTAAAGAATAGCCTGAATAGAAACAATAACAACAAATGTTGCAAACAAAACTGCTACATACTATGTTAAGTTGATCTTATCCTGTCCAAGTGAATAAGACAGCTTTTCCACCAGTTAAATTCTACTCACTACTGTCACTATGGCCTGTCCATTTGCTGAAATTTGATTGCAAAACATTGTGCGCACTACATTATAAAGGTAACAAATTATTGAATAATTAATCTGGCCAATTTACTCTACCCATACATGTCTAATGTAACCTAACCTAGTTTTGCTTTGACTATAAACACTGTGTACTGCTTTGGGAGTTTTTCCCCCAATATATTTAGTTTTAATCTGCTGCCAGGATGTTTTTTCTCCTGTGGTATTAAAACAAAAATACATGTGTTTTGATGAAAACCGATTTTTTTAATGTAATACAGTTAAGATAATTTTAACATTGCAATGGGTCTACTCATTGTAATATTTACATACTGTAGGCTAATACAGTTAAGACAATAAATATCCATAGTATTGCAATATGTAGTTCTCAACCTTTTTTAGGACAGCGCCCCCCTATCCATTATCCAGGGTTCTTTGCTGCCCCCCATCAAATAAGATGTAGGCTGATTGCCCTGAATATTAATGATAATTATTCTTATGATTATTATTATTGTTGTTGTTATTATTGTTGTTACTATTGTTATCATAAAAAGCACACAGTTGAATGACAAAATACAGATTTGAATCGTGTCTTAATCAAAAAACAATCAGAAATGCCCAAAAATTATAATTCTTATGAATTGTTCCAACAGAAAACAAGCTGCAATTTATCAAGGGGTAAAAGCGAGAGCCCTGCGCCTGGTTGTATTGCGGTCATGTCAACAAACCATTTGCATTGAATAGTGTTATAATGTGTGTCTTAATGCTGGACACTAAGTTGCTTTCAGAGGAAGTTCAACAGCAGAATATCCCACTTGTAAATGTGTAACCACTGCGATAACAACGTGCACACTGTATTCCTCAATGAAATGAATGCTTTTAAAAGAAAGAAATTCTTCCCCGGGTAATGCCAAGAAAGAGAGCATCCATTTTCCAGAGTTTACACAGTAAAGGCTATGTGGGGGAAATTTTATAGATTATACTCTGACATCCCATTGTTGTGATGGCAGCACGGAGCTGCACCACAAGAAGCTGACAGAAACACTGAAGAGAAGATGAGTTTTGATACACCATCTCGTCTAGTCGCAGTGGCATAAACTGTCAGGTTTTAATGTTGTAGGCCATAGTTTTTTGCAAGTTGTTGAAACTTTAAACTCGTATTGTTCTGAATCTTTAGTGCAAACTTGCAAATGCCCCCCGAGAGCCCCTCAACGACCCCCCCCCCCCCTTTTCAAGATATTATTTCCAGCACCCCCCTAAGTCCTCTGAACACCCACTGGGGGGCAGTACTGCCTCCTTTGATAAACAGCAATATAAGGTGTCTATAAATTAAAAACATCATTACTGTTATGTGTGTTGGCCTATTTGATAATTAATCATGCCACTTGACATACAGATTTAATCTGTCAGATATTTTATGCCAGGCTTCCAATCTGAACAATGGTGGTATTTACTTATTTTAAAGAGAAAACATCTATATGACCGTGATACAGGTGGTAACAATCATTTCTTATTCCAAACGACAAAAATATTTTTCACTTTTACTCTGTCAGATTTAATGAACGAGAACCAGACATTTTGGAACCAGACATTCTGGAACCAGACATTCTGGAAGCACAAATTCTGGGCCTACTCCATCTGGTTAAGAGAAGCCATATATGCTCAGTGAACCTTGAATTTGTTGATATGTAATTTTTAAATTCACTTCTGGTGCTGTTAGGGGGAAACAATGCACTAATTTGGTAATGATTTTATGTCAGATAATCAAGGTTACAACTATGATAATATTCTATTTTACTTTGGACAACAACGCCAAAATGACAGCTTTAGACTGGAAGTACTTATATCGCCTCATTAAAATGCTTAAACCCATTTTCAATTAGATATTTTGCTACAAAAGTGCAATTTCTATCCTATTTCTAAAGGTACATTTCCAAACCAAATACAGCCATGGTAACTTATCAATATCATCAATGATCCACCAAAGTGACAACAGTTTTCATAATATATAAAGTGGAAAAGTATGAGTATTTTTTCGTACTCAATGTCTGTGTTTTATGTGTGTGTGTGTGTGTGTTTTTACCTAGAAGTTAAATACTGGGTAAGTGAGCCCATGAATATATGCAATGCAGGTAGTTTGTGAAGTGCAAATCGTTTCTGATAAAGTTCTCTCATTATGAGTTTTCCTCCATTTAACTATCAATTCACAGATGCTTCAGGAGCGTTTCCGGGAGTTTGCCCGCGATACGGGCAACATCGGCCAGGAGCGTGTGGATGCCGTCAACCGCATGGCTGATGAGCTGATCAATGCAGGCCATGCAGATGCCGCCACAGTGGCTGAGTGGAAGGACGGCCTGAACGAGGCCTGGGCCGACCTGCTAGAACTCATAGACACACGCACGCAGATCCTAGCCGCTTCGTATGAGCTGCACAAGTTCTACCATGACGCCAAGGAGATTCTGGGCCGCATCCTGGACAAACACAAGAAACTTCCAGAGGAGGTGGGCCGTGACCAGAACACTGTTGAGACACTGCAGCGAATGCACACCACCTTTGAGCATGACATCCAGGCCCTGGGAACACAGGTACAGGCACAGCTATCTGCATATAGCTAACTGGATCTGGTCTCTGCATTTCAAAATCAAATACACAGCATAGATTTTCTCTTAAAAAAAATTATTAAACCAACTTTTGCTCTGAACTTCAGGTGAGACAGTTGCAGGAGGATGCAGTTCGTCTCCAGTCGGCCTATGCTGGCGACAAAGCAGACGATATTCAACGAAGGGAGAGTGAAGTGCTGGAGGCATGGAAAACCCTGCTGGAGGCCTGTGATGGCCGCAGAGTCCACCTCCTGGACACAGGCGACAAGTTCCGCTTTTTCAGCATGGTGCGCGACCTCATGCTTTGGATGGAGGATGTTATCCGTCTCATTGAAGCCCAGGAGAATCCAAGGTAAATGCCTTTGTGCTCAGCTGCATTGGCAGACTGGTCTTTGGGAAGTGTAGGGGCTTATCCGTTAGACAGCTCTGATCTGACCTGTGCAGGTCGCTCTTCTAAACTGGCCTTTTTAAACTCTCATGTAATCAAAGCATACAATGACCAATCTTGGATGGACTGATAAAGATTAGTGATGTATGGGAGTGAACCTTATTTAACGATTTTTGCTGAACAGGATTGATCAAAATCCTAAACTATTAATAATTTCAGTATTCAGTTAGTTGTATTTTCTAACTAACTTTCTAATTATTAGCCTTTTTGACTTATTGGATTGCAGAGAAAAAAAGGGATGCAGAGACATTTAGATCAAAACGGCAAGTCTCAAGGCAGATGTCGCTACAGTTATGTTCGGAAAAATTTGAACACTGACACCATTTTCATGATTTTGGATCTATACGACACCACAATGGAATTGAAATGAAGGAACCAAGATGCAATTGAAGTGCACACTTTGAGCTTTAATTCAAGGGGTTGAACAAAAATATTATATGAAACATTTAGGAATGTTCATATTTACTACTTTGACGAGAAAGTTTTGCAGGTAATGACTGCTTTATGTCTGGAATGCATGGACATCACCAAACACTGGGTTTCTTCCTTTCTGATGCTTTGCCAGGCCTATACTGCAGCTGTCTTCAGTTGTTTGTTTGCTGGTCTTTCTGCCTTTTATTTGAAGTTTTATCTTCAGCAAGTAAAATGCATCGGGTTGAGATCAGGTGATTGACATGACCATTGCAGAATGATGCACTTCTGTGCCTTAAAAACCTCTTGGGTTGCCATCACACTGCCTCCACCGTGTTTTACAGATTATGTGGTATACTTTGGACCATGAGCCGTTCCATACTTTTTTCTTCCCATTGACCTGGCACAGGTTCCTCTTAGTTTCATCTGTCCAAAGAATGCTGTTCCAGAATTGGGCTGGCTGTTTTAGATGTTTTTTGGCCTAATCTAGTCTGAACTTTCTATTCTATCTCCTGGAGAGTGTTCTTTAATTACATGGATTTTGTGAAGGGGGTTTTCTTTACCATGGAAAGGATTCTACGATCATCCACCACTGTTGTATTCGTGGACGTCCAGGCCTTTTTGTGTTGCAGAGCTCACTGGTGCAGACTTTTTTTCTGAGAATGTACCACCAACCTGTTGATTTGGCCACTCCTAATGTTCCTGCTATCTCTCTGATGGAATTTTCTTTGCAGCCAACTCCAGATCTTTTACCTGCTTAATTGATGAAGAAATAACAAAGGAATAGCCCACACCTGTCCATAAAACAGCCCTAACCCTTCCTCCAATTTGGATGTAAACTCACCGAAATTAAAGCTGAGACACTGCAATTTAAGCCCATATTATTTAACTGTAACTGTAATATATTTTGAATAGACAAAATAACAAAACTTGTGTCAGTGATATTTCCAGACATAACTGTAATATCAACATATGTATTCCCTAGGTTTAGCCAGACTGCTGGGTGATACTAGTTGTTCCCAAATCAGTCAGACAGAAGATAATGCTCATTTGTGATTTTAAGCCTGAACTGTTGCTGGATAATTTTTTTCGACAGATTTTTAGTTATGTTGACATATTTCTCTTTACTGTCTATCATTCAAGTGGCATGCGATTCATGGTGATGGCAACAGAATAACTGATACCGCACTAGCTTTTGGCATGGTCGTAGAGAAATGTGAACAATTGTGCCACCTGCTGGCCTTGTAAAGTAGGACCGTTTATATTCTTTCAAATGTGGTTGAAGACTGACTATTTTGACTTCCAAGACAGACCTGTGCTTACCTATTATTACAATTGCATTGACTGTCATCACTCACTTCAATTAAGAGATCTATAGGCTACACTAACACACATGGAGTGCAGCAGGACATGCAATCATCTGTTGTGCATTATATATTCCGATGTCTACATCTGGCTGCATGCAGCCTGTCACTGCTTAACTGGTTTGGAGTGAATTACATTTCACTTTATTCCACTACATTTTGTGGTTTGCATATGAATATTCTGACAATATTCTGCTCTGCACAGGGATGTGTCCTCCGTAGAGTTGTTGATGAACAACCACCAAGGCATCAAGGCAGAGATTGACGCCCGAAATGACAACTTTACTGCTTGCATTGAGCTGGGCAAGTCTCTGCTGGCCAGAAAGCACTATGCATCAGAGGAGGTAAAAGTCATAGACAATCCAATGTTATACCACTGCAGGGATACCCATAAGCCTTTTGCACACCACTGCTACTCATGAGTTGAATTGTGTCCTTCCCATTGCTTCCCAGTCACAGATGAAGCTAAGTTTTGACCAAAAAATCTAGCTCAATGGAAAATCTCCATGGAAGTTACATTTTAGTCATGGACTAGGCTTAATCTATTTACAGGAAACTTTTCTTCCTTCGATCTTTGTATTGCTCCAAAAGAACAGATGGTGAAAGCTAACCTATTGATGAGTTGTGCCAATATAGTTTTGCCTGTACTACAATGGTCCCTTTGAATAAATTAATTGGACAATCCTTTGTTACAGGGTTGTAACCTCTCTGAGTTTCACTGTTTTGTATGGACTGTATTGATGATACCCAGTGTTAGAAGGTAATGTTTTGCTCTGTCTGTGTTTAGATCAAAGATAAGTTACTACAGCTAATGGACAAAAGGAAAGACATGATTGACAAGTGGGAGGACCGACGGGAGTGGTTAAGACTGAGTAAGGGTGTTTAATTCAATATTTCCCTCATGTTTTTTGTAACATCTTTTAATTGGTTGGGCACATCAATGAGTTGAACTCGATGGTTTCTGTCCTATCCGGAAACCAATAGATTAGGCCATAGCCAGAATATAATGTGGGTAAAAAACATTGAGAAAATTTGTTGCCGGCATAATCAGATTGGTAAGTATAGAACCCCTGAAGCCCAAGGCAGCAATCAAATATTTTGGATCCAGAGACTTTAGTATATCTCATCTGAAAAACTTTGTATCTTATTTGAACGACTTAAAAAATTCAAAATAAATGTTTTTTTTATGTAAGTTTTGTTTTTATAATACATTTAAAATATTTTTTTGCTAAGTCATTTTAACGGGATACTGAGTAGTTCAAACGAGATTATCATTAGCATGTCTAATTTGGCCAAATTAATTATGCAGCAGCATTACAAGGCCATGTAATGGTTGCTACAGCCAATCGTTATTTGATTCCATCCATTGGTGAGCCTATAATTGTTCATTAATAGTTATTTAAAACCCTAAAGCAAGGCAACGTTTGATCTCCAAAGAATTAAGTCAGAACAATGAGCAATTGTCTGAATAGTAGCACGTTGGCATAAGGTGAGGATGCATCAACTGTGCCAAGACATTTTGTATACATAAACACACGCCCACGTATATATATATATATATATATATATATATATATATATATATATATATATATATATATATATATATATATA
>JACXGJ010000133.1:0-56983 GCA_016801105.1 Esox niger | reverse complement strand
AGTTTTCAATTTATTTGTGTGAGCATGTTCTTTGATGTAGGGTGTGTGTTTAAAAGAATACACTCATCAAAATATCCAAAAGATAGTAAACATTGTTGGGAGTCGCTACAATGTTCTCCCGAAATCTTTAGACCACTATTTTTCGAACTGCCCTGTAGTTGTATGCACTCTGGGAATTAGAACACTTTCAGGAATACAGGATGTGTGTTGAAACCTAAACTCAAAAAAATCAGAAGGCTTCAAAAAATTGTCAGGAGTTGATACAATGTAGTCCAGTGATCCTTACACCATTATCTTACAAACCACCCTGTAGTTGTATGTGCAATTTTAGGGAAGATTTACATTTATGTTTACCTCCTTTACCACACCTGCCTGCAAGTTTGTGCTGAACAACTTTACACAGATTTTCAACAGATCTCTGGAGCTGTGGGAAGTACCCTCGTGCTTCAAACGCTCCAAAATTATCCCGGTCCCCAAAAAATCCTCCATCACTGGGTTGAATGACTACAGACCTGTCGCCCTCATATCTGTGGTCATGAAATGCTTTGAATGATTAGGGTTGTTCCACCCGAAGGACATCACAGGCCCCTTGCTAGACCCCTTGCAGCTTGGCGTACAACACCATCATCCCAGACATCCTCCATACCAAACTCATCCAGCTCACTGTGCCAACCTCCACCTTTCAGTGGATCACAAACTTCCTGACCAACAGGAGTCAGCAGGTGAGGCTGGGAAACACCACATCCAGCACCCGACCAATCAGTAACTGTGCCCCTCAGGGTTGCATGCTATCCCCACTGCTCTTCTCCCCCTACATCAACGACTGCACCTTAAGAGACCCATCTGTCAAACTACTGAAGTGTGCAGATGACACTACGGTCATCGGCCTCATCCGGGACGGTGACAAGTCTGCCTACAGACAGGAGGTTGCTAGTCCTGTGGTGTGGTCAGAACAACCTGGAGATTAACGTGCTCAAAACTGTGGAGGTGACCTTGGACTTCAGTAAGGAGCCCCCCGATTCTACCCTCCATCACCATTCTCAAAAACCCTGTGTCTGTAGTGGAATCCTTCAGGTTTCTGGGATCCACTATCTTCCCAGATCTAAAGTGGGAGCACAACACAGATGCCATCAATAAAAAGGCCCTGCAGAGGATGTACTGCCTGTGCCAGCTTAAGAAGCTTAATCTGTCCAAGGAGCTACTGATCCACTTTTACACAGCCATCATCCAGTCTGTTCTCTGCACGTCCATCACTGTTTGGTTTTGGTTTTGCTACAAATCAGGAAAAGAACAGAATACAACGGACAGTCAAACTGCAGAAAAGATCATTGGTGCTAACCTGCTCTCCATCTAGGACTTATACAAAACTAGAGTCAGTAAAAGGGCAGGAAACATCACTGCAGATCCATCACACCCTGGATACAATCTGTTCCAGCCCCTCCCTCTGGTAGGCGCTACAGAGCACTGTACACCAATACGAACAGACACAGGAACAGTTTCTATCCACAGACCATCAACTTCAGACACTTAGTGCCAGGTACAATCCCTGTATAACCACCCAGTAACTCTGAACCTAACGTCCACCTGTCTACTACTTCGTTTTTATTTCTTTGCGATCCTGTAATTCAGTGTTGTCCATACTGTATATATACTGTATATATCATATCCACCTAACTCACGTATATTGCACCTGCACTAAAAGTTATTTATTCATTCCAACATTGTTTTTACTCTGCTATATATATAGATCACTTCCACTGTCATTATGTAAACAACAATACCTGCACAATAATATTTATTTCCAGCACCCTTTATACCCTGCATATTGCACTACTGTGTCATCAGTCTTACTATGTTGTTTGGTTTCTTTTGTGTATTTATGTGCACTGTATTTTGCAGTCAGTGCCTTGCTTTAGGGTTTCAAATAACTATTAATGAACAGTTATAGGCCCATGGACGGAATCAAATAACAATGGGCTGTAGCAACCATTAAATGGCCTTGTAATGCTGCTTCATGAAGAGATAAACTTAGTCTCTGGGTCCAAAATGTTTTTTTTTTACTTCCTTGGGCTTCAGGGCTTCCCGTAGATAAGAGATTATTTATGATTACTCTGAAGACTATTTGTACAACATTCTTTATATCCTTGAAAGGCTGCAATGGTAGGTTTCTCAGAAAATAATATGTAGTGAAAGATTTCAGTTTGCCCAATCAGTAAAAAAGGTGGTCTATACTTTAAAATAAGAAAATACAAATCCTCTATGAACAAATACCCAACAAACATTAGTTTGCACCGACGCTATAAGGTTGGCAGTGACACCGTTTGGCATAACTCGGCAGCCTTCTTTCCTCCAGAGCTAAAATTGACTCACTGCTAAATCCCTGTCTGACTGGTTCCAGAGAAGCTTATTGTTTGTTGAGGTCTTCCTATTGACCTCTGCATGTTGACCTCATTCCAGGCTTACTGCAAAATATGTTTCTAATCATGGTATTTTCCTGGTTATTTCCACCAATCACTACCTCTACTTACCCTTTCCCACACTGCACCAAACATGCATGGCTTTCGGATCAGGCTTTTCAGCCATCTAACCAAGCGCAAATGGGAGCCCCTGGAGGATAATCATGCTTGACACGTCATAAGCCATTGTCATTTTCCTTCAGGGCAAGGAGCTTTCTTTGAGGTATCGTGTGGAGCTGGGTTGTGTTAATTAAACAGCAAACAGAAGAAAACAGATTGTGATTATCCAATGAAAAAACATTTTGGATTATGTTCCCTACTGAACTCAACAGTAATAAGCTTCTGTGCGCTGATAAAAGGCTTGTCCCTATTTATTCATATTTTACTGCGCAAATAATCCTTCACAATTACTGGCCACCTTGATTAAAATTAACATAAATAGCTGTATTTAATGTTTCAGCACAGTTAATAAGCTATATTGTAATTTTTCAACATATCAAAATTTGGTTGGGCATTCGCTTGCTGAAATAACCAAGGCATTCCCTGAAAAATATGTTGTCTGGTGTGCAGCATATTTTGCTCCAAAACCTGTATTGTTCAGCAGTAATGGTGCCTTCACAGATATGCAAGTCACCCACAATGTGCACGATAGCACCCCCATATCATCATGGATGCTGGCTCGTGAACTGTGCGCTGATTACAATCTGGATGGTCCTTCGCCCGGAGAACGCGGCATTCAGGATTCCCCAAAACCATTTTAAGCTTTTGATTCGTCAGAGCACTTTGCCTCAGGACATCTTAAATGAGCTCGGGCCCAGAGAATGCAGTGGTATTTCTGGGTCTTGTTTATGTATGGTTTCTTATTTGCATGGTACAGTTTTAACTTGCATTTGTAGATGCAGCAAGTGTGTTTACAGAAAATGCTTTTCAGAAGTGTTCCTGAGCCCATGCAGTGATTTCTGCTTGAGAATCATATTTGTTTTTAAAGCATTGACCATCCGGTATTGGTTTTCGACTTTGTTCCTTGCGTACAGAGATTTTTCTGGACTATTCCTAGGAAGTTTGAATATTTCGCGAGACACCATTAAGCATTGTGTTAAACTGACTAGCATTTCTTGTTAAGTTTTCCTCCACCACATATAGCATCTATGAACTGTATGGCTTTTGCCACTGGCGTTGAAGCTTATTAGCCAGTAATAGGCTTACTAGTATCTAAGAATTTAGCAGTTGCCAGCGAGACTAAAGATGAAAGTTACAGTGTCAAAGTTTTTTCATTTCATGGCAAATCAACATTGGTTTTTCACATTTGTGAATTACATTGATATAATAACTATCAAAAAAGGTGAAAAACATGTCAAGTGAAAAGTAGGTGATCATGGAAACCCCTACTCTTTTGTGATCTAGCCTATATTACCCCAAAAAGCATGCATGGATGCATACTTCGAATATCCACCAGACATAGTCAAAATATTACCGTAAACAGATTTAGTTTAGGCTTATTATAACGTAGCTCCTGAAGTTTTAGCCAACAATGTTTTTGTATATCCGGAACAAACCCTAATGCATAATTTCTTTTGATTGTGACAAGATTCGAATGCAGGACCCGTTGTTTGGCAGTTCACGTCTCTAACCCCTACGCTATTTCAGTCACTCACTCACTCAGTAAGAGACATTCGCTCTACTTGGCCGGCTCCACTTACAAGGTTCGGTAAAAAATTGCTTTTTGTCCATGCACACAAGAGGTCGGTTGAAGCTATAGCATTGGGATTTGAAAAGATTCTGTAAGTAGGAATTATCTATTATTCTCTCGAAAGTGTTCTTCAATTTCATAAAAAATATGCCAGTAAAGCTCCGTATCATTATACTTGGCATGGTGCAAAACATCGGTGTGAATTTGCTGCATGTTTAAAACTATATTTTTGGTAAAATGCTGTACTTAACATTTTTTGGTTAATTCCCTTGAGTACAAAATATTCAATGTTAGAAATGAATATAGCCTCTTTTCCCTACATTTATGAAGTGTTCCAAAAATTTTGGAGGAAACTGTAAATTTGACATTTAGCAGACACCCTTTACACAAATATATGTATGTGTGGATGGCCCCGTGGGATCAAACACACAATCCCTGTGTTAAAAGAACAATGCTCTACAGTCTGAGCGAAAAAGCACCATATGTCCTCTGCTGCTAACTAATGCATGTGAGCCAAAGCAGACAATGAGTGGGGAGTGTTATATATGCTCAGATTACCGGTTCTCCATGCCAGAGGTCATATAATCAGCTACAATTGTGTAATAAAACAATTTGTTTTTTACATTTACCTGTCTTGCTAACCATCATCTTTTTCTTTTTCCTATACTCTCTGCATGGTCCAGTTTTAGAAGTTCATCAGTTTGGGAGGGATGCAGGGGTGGCAGAAGCATGGCTGCTTGGACAGGAACCCTACCTATTTGGTCGGGAATTGGGGCAGAGCGTGGACGAGGTGGAGAAACTAATCAAGAGGCACGAGGCATTCGAGAAGTCGGCTGCCACTTGGGAGGAGCGCTTCTCAGCGCTAGAGAGGTTAACAACGGTGAGTGTTTTGGCAGTTTGCTGTTTTTCTTTAATATTACTCTTACTGACTGAATAACAGACCCTTGTTAAATAGCGTAGTGGTTAAAGACGCAGACTGTTGAATGATCTGTTGAATGAACTTCATCAATATTCTTTTAATTTGAAAAGCTTTAAACGTAAAGTGGCAAATCAAAAATAAACTATATCTGGATAACATGGTCACAGACCCTGTTTGAAAAGCAAGTAGATTATAATTATTGCCCTGCAGAATAAATGATGTAACTGCAATGTTCTGTTAGATTTAAGCGAATACACCTCACAACTCAACACCAACACATTTAAAACAACCTACATAACCCCTCAATCCAAAAGGTATAAATAATTGCCATCAAATTAATTGCTGGCTATAATACCACAACAACTAACTCCAGAGTAGCCTACTGTACACAAGGCCGGGTTTATACCGGTAGTCTCAGTACCTAGCCTGCTTAGTTTATCCATGTGAGAGCTAACAAACTCATTAACAATTTTTTACACAGACACTAATTGCAATTTAAAAAGCCACAGGCGTGGGAAATTCAACTTTAATTGCCATTTTCACCTGTGTGCGTCACCTTGTGTGTATGTAAGCTTTTGATCAGGGCCATTTGGGTGATATCTGTTCTCATTATGATTTTAAAAGTAGCCAAATAACTATGTGATAATACATGCTTCATATGATCACTATCCATAAATAAAATACATGATCAGTCATATTTTCAAAATAAACCCCAGACTTTCACAATTTCTGCTAGGGTATGCAAACATATTGAGCACAACTTTATCTAAAAAACAAGCCTTACGTACGGACGCAAGAAACAATTATTTGTGATCCCATGTAACTAACAGAACTAATATATACTGAACTAATGACTAAGTGAAAACAGGTCATCGGCAAGATGGAACACCAGATAAGAAGAGGACCAGCGGTGCCACACCGAGCATACATCACTGTTCTTTGACTTGCAAGCATCTACCGTTTTCCGCCAAACAGTACATTTTTTGTTCAATCAAACAAGAGGAAATTTCTCCAAAAAGTATGATCTTTGTCCCCTTGTGCAGGTGCAAACCATAGTCTGGTTTGAAATACAGTGGGGAGAACAAGTATTTGATACAATGCTGATTTTGCAGGTTTTCCTGTAGAGGTCTGTAATTTTTATCAAAGGTACACTACAGACCTCTACATGTTTTGTAAGCAGGACAACCTGCTAAATTAGCAGTGTATCAAATACTTGTTCTCCCCACTGTACATCCACGGGTACACATCCAATTGACTCAAATTGTGTCAATTAGCCTACCAGAAGCTTCTACAGCCATGACATTTTCTGGAATTTTCCAAGCTGTTTAACGACACAGTAAACTTCTGAACATCTGGAATTGTGATGTAGTTAGATATAAGTTAAATTATCTGTCTGTAAACAATTGTTTGAAAAATAACTTGCCAACAACTAGTTAGTTAACATGACATCTGTGGAGTGGTTGAAGAAAGTGTTTTAATGACTTCAACCTAAGTATAATCACACTTCCAACATCATCTGTAGGACTTCTTTATATCAAATGTTAAATTTCATTTAATTCAGGAAATGTTTAGAGGTCCAACAGATGCATAGCGCTCAGTATAGTCTTCCAAGTCCTTGTTTTGGCCTCACTCTTTAGCTATGTGCACCTCAATGAACCTAAGGCATAGAATCTGTTCATCAGTGTACCAGTTAGTCAGCATCCCGGCGTAACCTGTTCCTCCTTTGCTTTCCTGCAGCACTTAATGCTGCAACTCTCTGTGAAATGCCTTCTGTTTTAATAACTATTTAAAATGTGTAATGATGAATTCTAATAAATAATGATAGCTGTAATTAGAATCAGTTCTCTAAATGTCTTCATTTCCACCCTGTGACAAAATGTCCAGTCTGTTACATTGCAAGGCATAACAGGGTGGACATTTTTAGCAAAAAATCGCCTTAACTCCTCCTGTGATGAAGAACATGCTAGCAAATAGTGATCACTTGAGAAATAATTTTAGACATGTTAAAATTGTACTCCTTTCCTTTTCAAATAAGCATAATAGAGTGAATGTGTCATGCTTGACACCATACCTAAACTGTTCTAAAATTTTGAAAAAGTGGTAAAATTAAGGAGTGATACTTTGCTTTTCATCGTTGGCATCCTTCAAAATAAATGAATGTCGCGTGACTTGATAACAAGTCTGTTATTTTACAAGAGTTTTCATTTTCATCATTGCTAAGATAGAAAAATAAGAAAAGTAAGCTTTCCTGGGCCATGAAGTTGCACCAGTGGAAGACCAGAAGAAGTTCTTATGGGCCGATGAATAAAAATCTCTTTAAATTGAAATCTTTGGTTCATCACACAGACATTTTGTGGTCTACTAAGTAGACAAAATGATGGTTCCTCAATGTGTGACACAAACTGTCAAACATGGAGGAGGAATCATGATGGTCTGGGGCTCTTTTGCTGATACAGAGTCAGCGATTTGTACAGAGTAGCCCCCTGAAACAAAACGGCTTCCACAGCTTTTTGCAGCCCCATGCAATACTGCATGCCTAGTTGGTCAAAAGTTAATCCTACAGCGAGACAATGACCCAAGACATTCCTCTAGGCTATGCCAGAACTACTTTAGAAATAAAGAACAAGACGGTAGACTTCAAATCATAGTGTGGCCAACAGTCTCCAGACTTAAATCCAGTTGAGTTAAACAAAATAAAGTTATTTTCTTTCTCCAATTATTTATTTATTCTATGCTTTAATTTCAGAGTACATTAAGACACCAAACTGTGTGAATTTCAGTAAAACCTATAGTTGTGTACATTTTTCACACAATATTTTTGGGCATATGTTTTTGATGTTTTTTCCAATTATTTTACAGGTTTTTTGTTTTTCCATGTGATGAGGTATAGATTGACTGTGGCTTCTTCTTCCAGTTGGAGTTATTAGAAGTGAGAAGGCAGCAAGAGGAAGAAGAGAGAAGAAAACCCCCATCGCCAGAGCCCTTGCCAGTGCAAGAATCACCACCGCAAAGGTAATCACCCTGTTTTCAGACTCATTCCACTTGAGGAGCATCACTGTTCTTAATTTCACAAATGTTACATTGTTTAGATTGAATGTAAATCAAGTGTTAAGTGGCGCGTGCACACTCACTGATCCTGCCTTGCTTTCTATCTTCCTTGAAGTGGACTAGAGAATGGACTGCAGAACGGACTGCCCTTGAACCAGGATTCCCCAAGGGTAAGCCCTAAATCTCAGCACCATAAAATATACAGCTTTTACAGACACTATACAGATTGTTTACATTCAATTCAATTATAGTGTAAAAACTGAAGTACTGTTAGGTGTGAGTAATCATCCCATTCCCTTAAAATGCTACTACTAATTATTACATGAAATGTTGTGTATTGCAAACTTGTGTTCAATTCTGTGCACACTAAACATTTTACATGAACAATCTATGTTGTTATCAGTTTAGCCACTTGAAGAACAACCTAAGATGTACTGGTTGATTTGCATATTGAATATTAAGTTATATTAATATTAAGTGAAATTGCTAAAAAACAAAAGTCAGATACAAGTTATTTTATTTCAAATATTTTCAGACAAAGTATTAATTAGCACATCTTTATTTTGGCTCGGGGTTATTTTTTCTCAGTGACATAAAGGTTGGAATTATGTCTTATTCTTAGACCTACATTATAGCACCTTTCCAATCAAACAATAAATTATATTGCATAGTGCAAATTAAACAGTGAGTACTAACAGTGTGAAAATAACAAGAAAGTTGGTTGGACAATAATGAATCGTTCAAAGTTCAAGTTTAAAAGGTTTATTTGTCATTTGCAATAACAAGTTTTGGCTATGAAATGCTTGTTTTTCCTACTCTTGACAGCTGTAGATACTTGAGTTATTGTACTGGAATGACAGAGTACCACAAAATAGATAAAAATTGTGGGCTGGTATAAATGAATCTACTTATTATAAGAAGTGGTTGTTACACCAGTAATAATTAATTAATTCAAATGCACTAAAAGTAATTATCAACAACCTTATAAACAAAACAAATTTAAAAACCCAAGAGTTCCTTGTCTAGGGTCTTCCACTGGCCCAGATGATAGGCTTTTTGGAAAAGTTGGATCATAAGTTGAAAGAGCCAAGATGGAGCATCCGGTCAGGAAGCAAGGTTGAAAATATCTGACAAACATGCCACATAGCTCTTATTGGATGCCTACATTTTATCGATGTTTGTCAACTGTGAAAGAAGAACTAACACCATTACACCCCTGTAAAGAATTGCCCCTGTTGACTCTTAACTTGGTGTCTGATGACCTCAATCAAATCCCAGAATGCCACCAGGAGGGTGGGGGTTGCAAATTTCCAAAAGGAAACATATTTGCTTCAAGGAAGATCAAATAGCTTTTGGCATGCTTAGTTGAACTTCACTCATTACTATGATTGCCCATCATCTATAGGTATCAAGAAGCACTAGACTTGATCAAGTTAATGTTGCAGCTTGTATTAATCTTCACATCCTGATTCTTTCAGTTATATATTATATCATTTTTGTTTTACTGCAATTTTTTTAAACAGTTTCAACACAGAAGTGCATGCGTAATGCTAAGACAATATTCATTCGGTAGGCTTACTTTTGCCAAGATTTGGTGTCCTAGTTTTGAATAACACAGTAGGAAATAAAGGAGGACTTTAGGATTGCTGGATAGTAAACGACTTTAACTTGTGTAAAAACCCATTTACATTAAACCACTGTACACAAAAGTGTTGTGTTCTCAGGTTTTCCAGCTTTGTTTGAAGCTCCTGAATTTCTCTTGCTTGTTCCTTGTTCGCTGATATAAAGGCCATATCCATTGCTGCGTCATGCATCTACATTGGATCAGAAATGGCACAGTCCATCATTGTTAGCAAACATTTCTCGCCTCGTTCATCTTCCTCTGTAGGGGCAGGGGGTTTCGGTCGCCTTTCCTTAACACCAGGTCTGATTTGAATACCAAGGTAAAGTTGGTATTGAATACCGAGGTACAGAGATTCAACAGAGATCCAACAGAAATTCAACGGACATTGAACAGACATTCAAAGCAATCTTTTAAATGTTAAAATCTACTTGTATTCTTCAATGATAACTTTTACTTTTCAAGATTAAACAAAAGTTTAAACACATATTCTCAATTCAAAAATTACTATTATATCGCAATACCAAAAAAAGTGTCATATAAACTTCATTCCGGTTGTAAATATTGTTATACACATTTTCATACTTAAAAAATACAGTTTAATCGCAATAACTTTTTTTATTATCATAGAAACAGATTACCAAGTTCTCAATATACAGCAGAAGGCTGTATATCTTTTACAACCTTTAATTTAATCGAATTAGTAAACTTATATTTTAAACACATAACATTTTTATACACATTTTCAGACTTAGAACAACGCTGTTTTAGTTGTGATTTCTGGATCAAATCTAAATCTGTCCAGCCTAGTGTAGAATATTGTGAACATGGAAGGGAGTTTCTACAAAAATATTATTGCGATATACTGTGGATATAAAACATTTACACACTCCTAAAATGCCAGGTTTTGGTGACATAAGATTGAGACAAAGATAAATCATGTCAGAACCTTTTCCACTTTTAATGTGACCTATAATGTGAACAATTCAATTAAAAAACATACTGACATCTTCTAAATCTTGTTGAAAGATATCAGTCAGGAGAAGGCTACAACAGAGTTGTCCTGAATAACAGAGTTTCCAAAAGCATTAGATTTCCAATGGTACACAGTGAAGACAATCATCATCAAGTGGAGAAACTATGGCACAACAGAGACAAGAACTAGACATCTCTTCAAATGGATGAAAAGACGAGAAAGAAAATTGTCAGAAAGGCTTCCAAGTGGCATACATCAACATTAAAGGAGCTGCAGGACTTTCTGGCAAGTACTTGCTATGTACTACATGTGACAACAATCTCCCATATTCTTCATATGAATTGGCTATGAGGTAGTGTGGCTAGACGGAAGCCTTTTCTTACAAAGAAAAACATCCAAGTTCAGCTGAAGTTTGCAAAAACAAACATCACGTCTCCCAAAAGCACATGGAAAATGTGTTATGGTCTGATGAAACCAAGATTGAACTTTTTGGCCATAATTCTAAAAGGTATGGTTGGTGCAAAAACAACACTGCACATCACCCAAAGAACACTATACCCACAGTGAAGCATGGTGGTGGCAGCATCATGCTTTGGGTCTGTTTTTCGTCAGCAGGAACCGGGGCTTACGTCAGGGTGGAGGGAATTATGAACAGTTCCATATACATGGTAGTTTTGGCACAAAACTTTCAGGTGTCCGATAGAAAGCTGAAGATGATGTTCACCTTTCAGCATTACAATGACACAAAGCACACATCCAAATCCACAAAAGCATGGTTTCACAAGAAGAAAATTAACATTTTAGAATGGCCCAGATAGAGCCCACACCTGAATCCTTTATATTTCCACTGTAACTGTAATTTTCAAAGTTTTAAAAGTTGTTAAAAATGTATGTGTACTTCTTCAATCAATTTAAAGATTGTAAAAGATAACCAGCATACTGGAGAATATTTTTAACATGGTATGAACTTTCTCTGAAAATGTTTGAAAAATGTGTTGAAATAGACAGTGTTTTTCAAAGTTTGTGAGATTTTGAATATTCTACTTGTAATTTCTTGATCAAATCAAAGGTCTTAAAAGTTGTCCACCCTAGCGTAGAATATTGTGAATTTGGAATTACGTTTCTCTGATGCATGAAATCTGTTTGATTGATTGTTCAAATAAAGGCTTGAAATAAATCCAACCTAATATTGTATATCTTGATGTCAGTAAAATGTATCATTGAAGAATGCAAGTAGTTTTTAACGTTTAAATGTTTGCTTTGAATGTCTGTTTAATTTCTGTTGAATGTCTGTTGAATCTCTGAATATAAAACCAACTTTAACTCAGTGATTTGAATATGTCTATTCCATGTGAAGACGGTAGAGACCACATTGTTTAGAAACTAATTTCACCTGGCACTGCCCCTGTCACTGTCAATTCTGTTTTGATTCATTTGAAATGCAGCGTTTCTGCAAATGTTGTTGTGGTTTGGGCTAATGCTGTTGGGTTCTGGGCAGATGCTGTTGTATTGTGACCCAATTTTGTTGTGTTGTGAGTTAATGCTGTTGTGTTGTCACTTAATGCTGTGGTGTTGTGGGTAGTTAATTGTTATCTGAAATGCAGCATTTTTATAAAGGTTTCATTTTTGTTAATGTTGTGTTGTGTGTTAGTTTGGTTGTGTTTTCAACTTTTGTTTGTATCGCTAATGTTGTTGTGTTTTGTACCCATGGGCCACCATATCAAGCACATGCAGGGTGAAGGATGTATAAACCACATTTCTTTTCACAAGTATAAGCATTTCTTCTCATTCGGTGATTACATTGACTTCCTTGTTTAGCAAGCAGTGTAATAAGAAGCTGTACAGTTTGGTGTTATTTGGTGTACAGCGTAAGACATTTAACACATTCTTCAACTCTCCTGAGCCATTTTGGAGTTGCTGCGATGAAACAAAGTCATAGCACCAATATAGAGATATCAAATCCTATAATCCAAGGTATCCCTTTAATACAGCATAATCTGAAATGACAGATATTCATCAGACTTAATTCAGTAATTGACATGTTTTGGATCTCCAGTACTAAGGAAGTCTACCTTTGTTTTAAGCCATAATTGTGGGAAAAAATCTGCTTCTCTCTATTGCTCTGTCTCACAGAATTGTGTGGACGGGGTTGAGCTCATGAATGGAGTGGCAGAGCAAAACTCAAAGGGTCCGAGCCCCATTCCCTCACCCACAGCCAGCCGGCGTGGCAAGGGAAGCATTTCTTCCGCGTTACCATCCAAGAACCAAGATTCACCCACAGCTCAGTTGGAGGGTTTCTTGCACCGAAAGCATGAGTGGGAGGGACACAATAAGAAGGCATCAAGCAGGTATGGGAACAGGGTTAACATAGTCAATTTAACCAAATTGGAGGAAGTAATGCAAATATACAGTATATTTGTTTTTATTTAATATAGTATTTATAATAATTTATATTATCATAGAAGATACATGTTCAAGCATTTTAAGCTGGCATAGCCTAAACATAATATTTAATACGGTTTACCAGTGTTATTCATTACATTCCAGACTTACAGTAACTTTTTGGGGCACATTTTTCAGATCCTGGCATAATGTGTACTGCGTTATAAACAATCAGGAAATGGGCTTCTACAAAGACAACAAGGCTGCAGGCCAAGGCATCCCTTACCACAACGAGATACCCATCAGCTTAATGGGGGCTGTGTGTGACGTGGCCATGGATTACAAGAAAAAGAAGCATGTCTTCAAACTCAGGTAAAAATAACACTATGTGCTAAATGAGAATTGTTCAGGAGTGATTTGGTTTCCTGATTAGTGTGGTGTATATTATAAACTGGAGATTGAATGCATAGAAACTTATCAACATTTATTATCCTTATTTTCAGAGTTACAGATGGAAATGAGTATCTCTTCCAAGCCAAAGATGAAGTAAGTTTCAGTACGCCAGAACCGTAATGAAAAAAAATATGTTAAACATATGAACAGTTACATTTAAATTAAAGCTCTTGTCTCGACTACTAAACCTGATTCTTGGGCTAACTTTTGTTCAGGAACAAGTTTCCTTAATACATAATGATGAACCAAACTCAGCCAACTCATAGATAAGAAAAGTACAGTAGTGAGTGTATACATTTTTGTACTGGCCTCTGATAGAAATTCATCCAACCACCCAGGATGCACGGGCGCCATGCTCTACCGAGAAATATGGTGCTTGCTATAAAGCATTTAGGTAACTGATCTTTCAATGGCCCCACACAGGAGGAGATGAGCACATGGATCCAGGCCATTCTGAATGCGGGGACACCTGACAAGATATCAATTACACCCAGCAACCAAAGCACTCCAGCATCTAGCCGGGCGCAGACCCTGCCCACTACTGTAACCCTCACCACTGAATCTAGCCCTGGCAAGCGAGAGAAAGACAAAGAGAAGGACAAGGAGAAGCGATTCAGCCTCTTTAGCAAGAAAAAACAATAACATTTTTCCGTAATGAAGACATTCAGTTTTATAGTATTTTATTATTTTTTCTGTTCCTTTTCATTTTTGTCTGCCAAACCACAATGATATTCCAGCTCAATTACATCACATTTTGTGCCTAATGTTCCTTGAATTGGGTAGAAGCAATCAATGAGACTTAAAGTACAAATATTACATTTTGTTAGTGTGTGCAGGGGTATGGAGGTGTATGGAGTAAAATTTATTTGGTAGGATCAGTGAGGACCTTTTTTTGTTAATTTTTTCTTTGGGAGGGGTTCATTGTGATTTTATGTACTTTTTCCTTGCCATTGTATTTTGTTCGTCTGGAAAACAATCCAGTCAAGGGTTGTAGGCACTGCAGATTTTATAGGCGATGTTTTTGCATTTGCAGAGATCCCATTCACGGTTCATGCTGCAGATATGAGCTCAATCGGAAATTGCCTTACAAAACTGCAAAGCTTATAACCTGTGATCTTATTGAATCCTGGTCCTAATATGGGTCTGAGTATTTAAACATTTCCTCAATTTTGTGAGGGTGTCTTGAAGTGACGGCCTGCATTCTTTTATACTGTTGGAAAAGGGAGACAACAGTGTTTAAAATATTCCTTTTTGTGTCTGCACATACACATTGAAAAAAAAAATCCTAACATTTCAACATAATTTACTAAGATTCCTACTTGAGTTATAACTTGAAACAAACAGCCTCTGGAAATTATAGATTCAAAAATTACATTGTCAGTATTAACAATAACTGCATGTCTATTCAGAAAAAGAGACACACATATAATTGAAACAATATGAACACACATATAATTGAAACAATATGATTGTCTTGAAATTAATTCCTCATGGAATCATGTTTTATATATACGATGGACCAGTATACAGTATATATAATATTGTTAATTTGTATTATTATTATTTACGTGTTTCCTTTGTTATTTTACTTGTGTCCCTCTTTAGTTGCATCATAATGTTTCCAAATAATTATAGTACAGATTATAAAATCAGTATGTATAATAAACACTTTAAAACATTGATGTTGAATGGAAATGTGAAAATACAGCATTTTTTGCAAAAATGGTAATCCTTGCTTGTCAGCTCTAGCACTGTGCATTATTATTTTGCTATATTATCCTGCTATTTGATACATAGTGTGCATTTCCTGTCACTATCTATTAAATTGGAGAAAAAACATCTTACTGCACAATCAGAAATTATGTAATAGGAATGAAATTCTTTGCAATGTCTGGGTACTTAGACATATATAGACCATTGACCCGGCTTTTTGATCTATGAAACTACACCTGTAGACCCTCTGACTCTTTCTGTTAAATATGTGGTATGTCATTAAATGCGTTTAAACATTATCTATGCGTATTGTTTATTGTTTTGGAAAGGTTGTGGCTCATCTGCTTGAAAATATAATGTTGATGCCATGAACTGTCCATACCTCTAGACCAGGGGTGTCAAACCATTCCACGGAGGGCCGTGTGTCGGCAGGTTTTTTGTTTTTCCTATGAATTGCTTCTCAGTTCACACCTAAACAACCAGGTGAAGGTAGAAACGAACCAATTAGTAACCTAATTAAGTCAGTCAAGAACAAGGAGAGAGCGAAAATCTGCAGACACACGGCCCTCCGTGAAATAGTTTGGACACCCCTGGTTTAGACTCTGTTTAATCAGTGCAATATTCTTGTAAATTAGTACATTCTCACATCGGAAAATAAGTCTGTTGTACAATTCTTTTTACTGTTATTTAACTATTCAAGTTGATTAAAAACCTATTCCTTTTTTGATTAACAATTTGGGTGTAGAAATTAGGGTTAACTGTTTCACTCAGGGACAGAACAACATAGCTTTTACCTTGGCAGTAGGCGGATTAGAACCATCGACCTTTTGAACACTAACCACTAGGACTCTTCACCGCACAAATTATGATAAACATCCACTGTGCAGGTCTTCGGTATAAAATAGATGATTTTGGACCACCTAAAAATGTGGCATTTAATCAGATTTCCTGTATCTGCCTGAAAATGGACAGGTTAACTTGAATTGACCTTCCTTTGTCCTTAAGTTTTCAGACACCATGAACAGACTCCAAAAGCAAAGGCAAAAACATCAAGATTTTACATTAAGAGCTCTAAAATGCACTAACATTGCAAACACTCAAAGACACCTAATTTGAAAAGGCTGCAGAGCCCTGCTTTAGGGTGGCAGCCAATCCTGCCACCCAACCATATCATATTGCTCAAGATACAATGGCTATTTGTTATTTTAAAAAATTACAATAAGTAATCACTGCTGATCATTAAGGCTGAAACATAAGATTGGTTTGACACATATTTGAAAATAAATGTTATTAACTGTTAAACTGCCTTCAGTTGGAAAATATAAGGGTCTCCTTTGGTTCTGCTTCAGAGCAGACCATTATACTTCTGTACTGGCGTTTCTGTTTTCAAGTCTGCAAACACAGTATGCTGCTCTGTGCTTTAAGCTTATTATGGTAATATAGAAAACATTTTACATCTCATCCGCTTACCTGGTATCGGGTCGCATTGGCAGCAGCTCCAGCAGGGGACCCCAAACTTCCCTTTCCCGAGCCACATTTGCCAGATCTGACTGCGGGATACCGAGGCGTTCCCAGGCCAGTGTCAAAATATAATCTCTTCACCTAGTCCTGGGCCTACCCTGAGGTCTCCTCCCAGCTGGACATGCCTGGAAAACCTCCCTAGGGAGACATCCTGGGGGCATCCTTACCAGATGCCTGAACTACCTCATCTGGCTCCTTTCGATGCAAAGGAGCAGTTGCTCCACTCCGAGTTCCTCACAGATGACTGAGCTTCTCACCCTATCTCTAAGGGAGATGCCAGCCACCCTTTGAGAAAACTAATTTCAGTCGCTTGTACTTGTGATCTAAAGCCTCATTTCCTACCCAGAGGAGGCACTCCATCGGTTTCCTGCTGAGAACCAAGGCCTCAGATATAGAGGTGCTTATCCTCATCCCAACTGCTTCGCACTCGGCTGCGAACTGGTCCAGTGAGTGCTGAAGGTCACAGACCGATGATGCCATCAGGACCACATCATCTGCAAAAAGCAACAATGAGATCCCCAGACCACCAAACTGCAACCCCTCCCCACCCTGACTATGCCTCGATATCCTGTCCATGAACATTACAAACAGGATTGGTGACAAAGTACAGCCCTGATGGAGGCTAACCCACACCTGGAACGAGTCCGACTTACTACTGAGAACCAGAACAAAGCTCTCACTTTGGACGTACAGGGATTGGATAGCTCTAAGAAGGGACCTCCTCACCCCATACAAGAGCTGTTCGGTTGTTCCACGACGCAATCCACATTGTTCCTCTTCAATCTGAGGTTCGACTATCTGCCGAACCCTCCTTTCCAGCACCTTTGAGTAGACTTTCCCAGGGAGGTTGAGAAGTATGATTAACAGTGCCAGTTAATTGAATAAACACAGCTAGAATCCACTTGATAAACATTTCAAACAAAATGTGTTTCCTACTGTAGCTTGAAGTAGAAAAAAAATTAAAATGAACTAAACCTGGATTGCCTGGCTAATTCAGGGATAGTTGTCATATAGCACATGACGTTTGAAAGGAAAAGTTCTATAAATCCATACATGTCAACTTTTTATGAACATGATAGCCTTTGATCAAGTAGCCATTAACACAACGGATTTACAGTAGATTGTATACACAGAACATCATACTTTTTTTGACCTAGATCCCTACTCCAGTCCACGAGTTCCCCATTAGCACACATGTAGACCTGGACAAGCACACCCAATCCACTCAATGAAAGTCTGATAATTAGTTGACAAGTTGTATCAGCTGTGCTTGACTGGGGCTACAATGAAAATGTACACTGTTGGGGGTACTGAAAGACCATAGTTGGAAAGCACTGATCGAGATGATGAAAATCCTTCTCAGCCATTGTTTGAGGAAATTAATTAAATGTATTTCTATATTAATCAGCACCAGAAGATGGGGTAAAAACACAGGCCCATAACAGGTGTTTACTCCTCCCTCACACCCCAAGTGCCTGCCCTATATCCTTGGTGTAGAATTTTTTATGGAAACGCATATATCTGGAGCTGAGATTAGCATGAAACACCTTCTGGGCACGGATGGGCCAATATTCTATGAGACCCCTGGGCACAAGTGTCTTTTGGAGGACCCCCTCCCCAAGTGCACGCAACGTTCGCACACGAGGCCTCCCCATGTAAAATCAGTCTTTGTCCTGTTAGATTTTCATGTTGATAATGGTAAAACATTTAAATTACTTCTGGGACTTTTTTCAGTAATATCGCCTTGCTTGCCATCTTCAGTTTTTGCATTTAGTTTTGAAACACCACTGCTCCAGAATATTTTGAAAAAAACTACACTCCTATAAATGACTTATGCCAAGATAGGTTAGATGAAACTAACAGTTATTTCTATCACAATTTTCAAATAGATACTTTAATTTGAATGGACAAAATTTTAATATCAGAATGCTTTTATTAATTTAACCAAAACATTTTATAGCCTAAATAGGGTGACCGGATGTCCCGTTTTTCCCGGGACAGATGCGTATTTCAGTAAATTTTCAGTTGCCCCGACTTATTTAGAAAAAAATGTTTTGTCTCGTATTTTCACTTGGTCCTGTTTTTAGATTTGTCCGATCTCGTGCCCATTTAAATGTGACCGGTCGGTTATCATGATTTGCCAGGACTGTCAGTCTTAAAGTTCTTTTTTTCATATAGTCTAACTATAGTCCAATCACATTTTACTTCTTAAAAGCTGCCAGGCCCAATCATCTATGTGTGAAAAATCACAACTTGCTGTAATAACCATGAAGGCAATGTAAGGCTATTTGTTTGAGTACATTTTTTATTGAAGTGAACAGCTTTCTATGACAAACTCATTAAAGACAAGAGTACTCTGAGGAAAATTGCCTCAATACATAAAGTACAAAAGGCCTCCAGACTCCATACCCCCGAATCAAGTTAGCAAAAGTGAGTACAGGCCTATTTTTTTTTACAGTTGTTGCTGTGTACACCTGAAACGTTGGCTGTGTTAATTTTTTAGAGCATTATACGTTCATGTTATCCGGAGTGCAAACAGTATTTTGTTGTTGTTTCAATCCAGTTTATGAATTTGTCACATGAAATATTTTATAAAAAAAACTAAAAAATATTTACATTAGGTCAGTTAGAAAATGCTAAATTTGTTGGTCTTATCCAATGCCACTTACAAGTTAGGCTGAGAAGAATCATAGCATACAACCACACCTAACACATACAACATATCTCTAAACACCAATAATAATAATAAGCATATATTATTGATAATTATTATTGGCTCACATTCATGGAAATATCTAATATAAATAGACTGCATATAATATATAATATTAAATACATAATATTAAACAGATCTAATATCTAACAGACACTGGGAGTTACAGGCCCTGAGGTTGGTTATGGTGGGACCAAGGGGCCCCTGTATAGCTTTGTGGAGGGAACTGGATATGGTTTATGGAGGAGTTCTGAAAAGATATGAGGTGAAGCTGGGGTGCCTTGGTCAGGTATGGGCTGATGTGGAGCCAAGGGGCCATTTTATGGGTTGTGCTGTGGGTCCAAATATGGGTTGGGGTGGAACTCTGGTAGTCAGCAGGCACTTGATGAGCTGAAGGGTCCTCATATTCAAGGACTATTGGTCTATCACTTTACATGTTGCATTTACAGTAAATTGTCCCGGGGCTTCTGATCGTTAGGGGAGTCGGTGTGCCTTGTTGCCCGAGGGCCCTAATGATCAGAGGCCCCTTGGCTCGGGCCCCATTTACCCTCTCCATAATCTGGCCCTGCTTCTGGGCGAAGTGGTTGTGGGAATGTTTATCTTTTACCAATTGTAATGAAAGTTCTGGTCCTATCAGAGGAATAACCTCTGTGTAAATGTAACAATCTGCTGATGATGGATCTGACTGTTTTGATTCTATTGCATAATTTTTATTTTCACTGTAAAGCACATTGAATTGCTTCTATGTATGAATTGTGCTATATAAATAAACTTACAGTGTGAGATAATAATGCCGATGGTTTTGGAATGGGATGTCCAACAAGCAATGTACATTTATTTTCAGTTCATACGACCAGACTGTAAGGTTCCGTGCTGTTTGTGGCCATCCTGTGTTTGGACTATACTGCATCTTGCTATTCACCTGCTCCTAGTTCACCTACAACACATTACTCCAGTACTAGCCTCTTTACATTGGCTGCCTGTTAGGGTTTGGGCTGATTTTAAGGTTTTATTGTACCTATGCCATTCTTGCTTGCTCCTTGGGGTTTAAGGCCGGGTGTTTTTTAGAAGCACTCCTGACCTTGAACCAAGAACCCATGCAGTTTGGCAGCTCCCCTTTGTCCTCCTCCGAGCAATGCAGGAGAATAAGCGAATGCCTGTGCCTCTACTGTGGGGAGAGCAACCACCTTCTGAGCGCCTGTCCGGTCCGACCCTCCCGTCGGGAGGACCGCTTCTCTTCCGTCACCCGGGTAGGTGCTTCCTTGATTCCGAATGTTACCCAGAAATAGTTTTGCATCCCTGCTCGTCTCGCCTTCCAGGGGCCTGCTCAGCATGTGGAGGCTCTTGTGCACGCAGGGGCAGTGAGGAATTTCATTGATGTTTGGTGACATTACTGGGTATAAGGCTGACTCACAGGACTGACGACGTCACCCTTCAGATCTGGATCTTTCCTTCAGAGATCATCCACCTGCATGACCATGCCATCTCCTGACGGGAATTGTTGTCCTGGGATTTCCCAGACCACCACCCTGATCAAGCGACAGTTCTGGTGGCCCTCCAGCAATGCGCCGGCCAGCTGCATGACTGGGGATGGTACCTGGCTTGGGAAGAATACGCTCAAAACTCTATTATCCACTCTTCTCTCCAATAAAAAACAGTCCTCGGTTCATTGGCCCCTTAAAAATCACACACCGCATTAACCCTGTCACAACCCTCTTCAGATTCTATGCCCGGATTGGATCCACTCCACTTTGCACGTCTCTCTGCTCAAGCCTGTGCGGTACAGTCTGCTCCATCCTCCAATCGCTCACCATCTAACACATTGGACCACTGCTACACGGTATTAAAGGATGCCTATCGCTCTGTCCCCCAGGCTGTTCTGGGACTCTGATCACTGTTTGGTTAATTTTATCCTGACCTAAAGTCAGAAATTTAAATCTGGTAAGTCTGTGGTCAAGTCTGTAAAAAGATGGACCAATTATTCTACGGTGGAATTACAAGCCTGCTTTGATTCTACTGATTGGAGTGTCTTTGAGGCTGCAGCCACAGACCTACACACTAACACTGTGACAACTTACAACTTCACAGATTTTGTAAAGACGTGTGTGCCGACAAAATACGTCCAAACATATTGCAACCAAAAACCCTGGTTTACAGCAAAACTCAGGCAGCTTCATCAGTCCAAGGAGCAGGCCTATAGAAGTGGAGACAGAAACCTGTACAATCAAACCAGAAAAAAAACTGAAAAGGAAAGTCAAAGCAGCAAAGAGGAGCTGTGCTGAAAAAAATGCCAATGAACTCTCGTTGGTGTGGAAAGTCCTACAGGTACTCACAAACTACAGGACACCATCCCCCCACACTGCTGGATCTCAATGACTGGCTGACAAGCTCAATGTTTTTTATTGTAGGTTTGAGAGGCCCCCAGTCACACCTCTCCCCCAATCTAGCCTCATCTTCAAACATCTTCCCCCACTGCCACCCTGTCACCTCCACTCATCAACCCCCCCCACCTGCATTAACGTGTTTCACCATCATGCCTGCAGGTTTGTGCTGAACAACTGCCCCCATCTTCACACAGATCTTCAACAGATATCTGAATCTGTGTGAAGTTCCCTCCTTCTTCAAACGCTCCACAATTATCCGGTCCCCAAAAAATCCTCCATCACTGGGTTGAATGACTACAGACCTGTCGTCCTCACATCTGTGTCATGAAATGCTTTGAAAGATTAGGGTGGGCCCACCTGAAGGACATCACAGGCTCCTTGCTATACCCTTTGCAATCTTCCTACTGGGCCAACATGTCTGTGGGTGATGCTGTCAACATGGGACTGCACTACATCCTGAAACACCTTGACTCTCAGGGGGCATATGCAAGGATCCTGTTCGTGGGTGAGGCTGGGGAAGCAGGTGAGCAGGTGAGGCTGTGGAACACCACATCCAGCACCCGAACAATCAGTTTCAGCACCCCCCAGACACTCATGAGTTGTTTAACACATTTAGATGTGAATACCAGGAAATGAAAGCTGAAATTCTGAACACTTGTCTCATACTCATCTTTTGATCTTAAACCCAAATGTCTTCAGTGAACAACAAAAACAAAGGAATTTGTGTTGCCGTTCCAATACTTTTGGAGGGGACTGTATATGCCAACCCAAATCACTCATAACTAAACACAGGTGCGCATCGATACTCCGGGGACGGGGGGCGTCGTCGATACGAAGAAGATGCCTGGAACGAGGATGTGACAGTTAACATAACTGTGTTTTATTAATTCCATTAATATATTGCATTAACCGCTGGAGCAAAATAATCATTGCAAGTACTGTAGGTCCACAGGGTAAGAGGCACTGTGATCAATGGCTCCAACTAGGCAAATAAAGGGATTGAATTAAATAAATGGCTGGTTTCAGTGCAAGCATATTCTGAACACACTAAAGAAAAAAACAATTTACACACAAAAACATTTAAAATTAAAACTATAAAAAAATCTAAACACTGCACAAATCTTAGTATAAAAATTGTAAAATTGTACCTTGAGAGTAGACGGAAGAGAACACACCACCAGTTATATAATAACACAAATATATATTTTTAAATAGTGACAATGAACTTGGAAAAAGAAGTGTACCTTTCGGAGGAGTTACCGGAACACACCACACTTGTTTGTTGATCTCTAGCTCATATGGATAGGGAGCTATTAAAAAGGATTGTTTTGAAGGAAAAATTCTGATAAAATGAACAAAGTAATTTGGAGACACATGTCATCTGTAAAGGAAGCTTTTAAATAAAGTAAAAGCTAATAAGGTGATAGAGTTTTAATAAATCATGTACATCTAATAAAAAAATACAGAAAATACATTTTGGGAAAATAAGAGGTGTGCCTTTCAGAAGAGAGGTAAAGGAACACAACCCACTTGTTTGTAGATCTCTAACTCCGATGGATAGTGTGCGATTAAAACATTTTCCTTCAGAAAGGTAAATTCCTGTAATTTCACATAAAACAAAAATGGCCAAACTAAGGGGCGTATTTTAACAAGGAAGGTCAGTGAAGGTCAGTGGATTACAGAAAACTTTAGATAAAAAGATAAACAGAAGTGCTTATTTTGGACCCAATAAACAAAGAATTTTGTTAGTAGAACTTACAGTGCACGTAAATGGTTGTATGGTCGTATCCCAAAAACTGTGAGAGACCTTGGTGTAATCCTCGATCCTGATCTCTCCTTTGAGCATGTAAAATGCATCTCAAGAGCTGCTTTTTTCCATCTTCGAAACATAGAATCCTAACTAGAACTAAAACATATGAACACATTACTCGAGTACTAGCCTCTTTACATTGACTACCTGTTAAGGCTTGTGCTGATTTTAAGTTTTTATTTATATAAAGCAATATATGGACTTGCTCCTATTTACCTCACTGAAATGATCCAGCCATACATACCTACACAGAGGGGGGGTTAGCATTCTGGATATCTGTACTCAAGTAAAAGTACTGTTACTCGTCCTACAATGTACTCAAGTTGAAGTTGAAGTACCACCTGAAAAAACGACTCAAGTTTGAGTACAATAGTACTTGGGCAAAAAAGTACTTGAGTACTAGTTACATATTTTGTTCTAGACATTATAATGCCATAGTAAGTAGAAGGAAAAAATATTTAATAAAGTAAAAATGCAAATTGCACGTTTAATGTTTGAATAGGCTTTTATTTTCCAGAGCCCATAGCAATGCAGAATAGAAAAACAAAATAAATAGCTAAACTAAATAATACTGTATTTCTATTATTGCAAATTAAGGCCATCATACATGTTATTGGTAAAAAAAAGAATATTGTGTAGTAATGCTCAGTACATCTTGTCAATTTAATATTTGTTGTAAATCATGTCTTGTGTGGAATTACTGACTGCACTGCAACAAAGCCACTTGGTTAGCAGCAGTTGCTTTCAACTAAAATCTAGCTAGCTAGACTGGATATGTTGCTGCTAACTAAAGTACATTACTAAATAATAAAGTTCAAGTCAAGCCCAATTAACAAGTTGTAGTGTTATTATATGTTGTAGGTTAGCAAGAATATTACATTATCATTAGGATATATTACATGTCGCTATACGGTAAAATGACAAAAAAGTTTAATCTAAACTAAAAGATAGCTATAATAATAGGATTTAGCTGGCTAAGTAGCGTTCGCTAACCTTCCCTCTATGTGCTTTCAGATCTATGATTATGAATTTTTGAAAGCATAGATGGTTGCGTCTTTAAAACAGTTGTTTTTAGAGGTACTTGTTACCTGGATAGGAACATATTGTAAAATGTATATTTATAATAGAGTTATATTAACGTAAACATGTTAACAAAAATAAAGATAAATAATGGGGAAGATTAGAGGTGTACCTTTGTAAGGACATGTAAAAGAACATAATAAACCTTTCTGTACATCTCTAGCTGATATGGGGTTTGAGCTATTACAAAAATGCAGTTAAGAATGAGAAATTAAAGTAGAAGGAAAAACAGCAATCATAAGAGAGGAATTGGGACAAGAATGGTCAGTGACCAAATGATTTAGAGCAAATATGTCTCGTAGATAATAACGTGATCAGTAAAATTATTTAGACTTAGCCTATTTGTGTTTCATATATGTATATAACACCTTTTTTTATTTTTAATGTGGAGAAATAAAATGGAAGTTGGCGCGAAGAAAGAAAAATGTCTAAACAATCATTTCTGCCGGATGCACATTGTAGACGATCCCTTAGACTCATCCAAGTAATATGCCTCCGTTGAAAGTAACGTAAATATTTTTGGGGAAAACAGAACCTTCAGCTGATTCTATATACAACTCTGGAAAAAGAGACCACGGCAAAAGAATCAGTTTCTCTGGTTTTACTATTAATGGGCATGTGTTTGAGTAAAATGAACACTTTTGTTTTATTCTGGAAATTACTGACAACATTACTCCCAATCTCGAAATAAAAATATTGTCATTTAGTGTATTTATTAGTAGAAAATAACAACTGGTCTAAATAACCCCAAAAATATGCATTGTTTTCAGTCCTCACATAATGCATAGAAAAAGAAGTTCATGTTCATTTTCAACAACAAAATACTAAAGTTTTAACTGATGAATTCATAAATCAATATTTTGTATTTTGTGGAATAACCCAGATTTTTCATCACAGCTTTCATGTGTCTTGGCATGATTTCCACCAGTCTGTTACATTGCTTTTGAATGACTTAATGGCACTCCTGGCACAAAAATTCAAGTAGCTCTGCTTTATTTGATGGCTTGTGACCATCCATTTTCCTTTTGATCAAATTCCAGTGTTTTTCAATGGGGTTCAGATCTGGAGACTGGGCTGCCCATGACACGGTCTTGATATGGTCGTCCTCCGTCCACACCTTGATTGACCTGACTGTGTGGCATGGAGTATTGTCCTGCTGGCAAAACCAATTCTCAAGAGTTGGGCAACATTGTCAGAGCAGAAGGAAGCAGGTGTTCTTCCAGGATAACCTTGTACTTCGCTTGATTTATGCGTCCTTCACAAAGACTAATCTGCCTGATCCAGTCCTGCTGAAGCATCCCCAGATCATCACCAATCCTCCACCAAATTACACAGTGGGTGGGAGACACTGGGGCTTGTAGGCCTCTCCAGGGCTCTGTCTAACCATTAACCATTAGACAACCAGGTGTTGGGCAAAGCTGAAAATTTGATTTGTCAGAGAAAATGACCTTACTCCATTCCTCTACGGTCTAATCCTTATGGTCTGTTGAGAACTTGACCCAGGCTCTTCTTTGCTTCTAATTGATGAAGTATTTTTTTCTAGCTTTGCTCGACTTGAGTCCTGCCCCTAAGAGCCTGTTTCGAACCATCCTCGCCATGCACTTCCCCCCAGCTGTGGTTTGCTATTCTTTTTATTGCTCTCTTGATGTCATCCTACAGTTGTTGAGTGACATTTGAATGAGTTGATGTTCATCTCGGTCAGTGGACAGTCGTTTTCGCCGTCCGCCAGTGTGTAACTTTGTTGTCCCCAATGTCTGTTGCTTGACCTTGTTCTTATGAATTGCAGTCTTTGACATTTTCAGGATGGAAGCAACCTGATGCTCAGTGTATCCCTCTGACAGTAAAGCCAAAATTGAACCCTTGTTTTCCTCACTCAAAACTTTTCTTTTCAACTTATTTATCATGCGGAATAGTTATTTTTTATTCAAATTACCTTGAGGGACAACTTGTACTGTTTTTGCCATCCAGCCGGTCCTTTTGCGAGAGGATTGTGTCGACCACTTTCACTTGTTAAATTAGATTTTGTTCAGGTAATCACCTAATCAGTACTTTGTTAAATAGAATTAGGTGGACCTGTGTTGGAATAGAACAGAATCTGGAATGGAATGGCAGCCATACATGTAGAGATGCTGATTAAAGAATAAATTAGGAATGGTCTCTTAATTTTTCCGAGAGCTATATATACGTCTTTGCATTACGTTTTTCGGTAGCGCTATTTATAAGCAAACTCTGAATATAAAAAATACAACTACATTTCTCCCGGTGTTTAGTGACCAATTGTGGTAATTATAGTTTGGTCATCTTTGGAGAACTGCACGGTCCAAAATCCACTGGAATATAAATATGGGAGATTTCCTTCGTAATAACCAACTGTCACGCCACCCGGCATGGTTAAAGCGGGTTGAAGGCTAAAGGAGCCTCTATTCTCGAATATATTACGTGGAGAAGAGGATCCTGCGTAAACTACGTCACAAAGTCGTTTATGTGTGCCATTCCTCGTCTTCATTTGTGTTTTCACTAAATGGATTTATCTGAAGTGTTGCTCACCGAGTGCTGACCATCTTTTGGGATGTGAATAATGAACTGGACGCCCCGATAGCATTGGAGCTGTAACAATTATTCTACATTGCATGGGAATCGACGGCATGCAAATCGGCGTTGTAATACCTTGCTTTCAGATGGAATAAGCACTTTTGGGCAAATGCTTTACGATCGATATCAATCAAGGTTTGCCTTGGTTTTATGATTGATAAAAACAAGTACTATTTTGCCGTACCTGATAATTCAGCCGACCCTTTAGACCAGTGCCCTGTTGACATCTCTAAAGCTAGACTATTTATTGAGCTGTTAGGGAAATGAAGTGACATGATTAGTGTACGCTATCTTAAATGCCATGCATTCGAAAAAGGGTTCTTTTGATATTATGGCTTTTCGTTTTTTGCCTGTATTTGATCCTTCACGTATGTATCGTTCATTACAGTTATCAGAATATCAGAAGGCATTTGAATTTGACAAAACAATTTAATTGATAGTGCTGAATCATGAGCCCGTCTGAATGTAGCAAATATTAATCCCACTGGAATCCCACTGGAATCACACTGGAATGTCGAGTTACATGTTAACGCAAAATTGCACCATAAATTCTGTTTGTCAAAGGCGATTGGCAACAAAAAATTAGTATCTCTTGTGTAGCATTATATGGTATATTTGTGAGTGGAACCTTTTTTCCACATTGACCATACTCACTTGACCATCCTCTGTAAGATTTTATTCAGCGTTCATGTTGCTGATTTTTTGGAGTAGAGGAGATCTGAGTTTGAGGTTCAGTTACAGTTCAGTCAAACAGCTGTCTAGTAGTCTGACAAAGAATGGCTGACAAGACTGCCCCACGTTGTCAACTGAGGTTGGAGTGGATCCATGGATACCGGGGGCATCAATGCCGTAACAACTTGTATTACACTGCGGGGAAGGAAATTGTTTATTTTGTTGCTGGAGTTGGTGTGGTTTACAACACCAGAGAACACACTCAGAAGTTCTTTTTGGGACACAATGATGACATTATCAGGTAAGTCACTTCAATCCCAACCCTTATGTCAACCGCCAGATATATACCCTAAAGTTGAACACTTGATTCAGCTTGATATGGTCTTCATCTGTTTGATATGGTCTTCATCTGTTGTCTAGTTTAATCGTCTGTGCCAGTTCAGGGCTACAACAAATATGTGAAACGTTTGGCTGATATTAATCAACATACTATTTTAATTTTGAAATGCTTTGTCCAACAGAGTTCAGGTAGATTTTGCTAAACAGATTAAATGAGGGAAGAACATACTTGGCCGCTCTCAGGGACACCACTTTTGGAGGGGAGAGCACTAAAATGGACAAAAAAGATAAACAATGTTAGCCAGGAGTTTCGGTAACTCTTCCATTTCTGTCGCTACTTCTCTGTACAGTTCATAACATGGCATCCATTATTGTGCTTTTAAATTCTTTGGACATGCCATTGTGTCCATTTAGCAAATTGTCAATATAATTTCTCTTCTACTTCTCTGACTGAAGGTTTGCATACAAGGAGTGTGTTGATGCAAAGTGTAAAGCCACGTTTGCTAATTTACTGCCACTTAGAAATATAATTCCGTGGCTAGATGTACTAATTTTCAACCTGCAGCTAGTCTCACTCAGTTAACTTCTTCGAAATGGTGAATTTTTCTCAATGCCAGATTTTACTTTTGTTAACCAAGTCCATGCATTTGAAAATATAATTCAGCAAGTTACATTATTTTTACATTGTGCGTCTATACCCCATCCCCTTGCATTCTTACAATATTTTCAACTTTTGCATTGTATTTGTCATGTATTGACTATACAGAAGTTATTGTTATATACACAAATAAATGTGTTCATTATGACTTATGAAATAAAACACATTAAAATTAAAAGGTTTTGGCGCAAATGGCCAGAAACAAAGTATTTCCGTCTAAAACTCTAGACAGAGGAAGATTGGAGAAAAGTGTATTTGACAGATAAATTTTAGAATGAGGTGTTTGGATCACAAAGAAAAGCATTTGTGAGCCGCAGACCAAATAAAATGATGCTGGGTGAGTTCTTGATGCCATCTGTCAAGCATGGTGGAGGCCGATGTGATGGTTTGGGGGTGATTTGGTGGTTGGAAGATTTGTAAAGGGATCTTAAAGGGGCTAGCACTCGATTGCAACATCACTGTATTGGATTCAGTTTCCTCCTATAACAGGACAATGACCCAAAAACAGCTCTAAACTCTGCCAGAAGTATTTAGGGAAGAAACAGTCAGCTGGTATATTTTCTATGATGAAGTGGCCAGCACAGTCACCTTATCTCAACCCTAATGAGCAGTTTTGGGAGCAGCTTGACTGTATGGTATGTAAGAAGTGCCCATTAAGCCAATCCAACTTGAGGGAGGTGCTTGAGGATGCCTGGGGTGAAACCTTTTCAGATTACCTCTACCACTAGAATGCCTAAGGTCTGCAAGGCTGTAATTGCTGCAAATTGTGGATTTTTTGATCAAGGCAAAGTTTGGACACAGTTATTATTTCAATTATAAAATAATTAGTTTTCTATGAACTATATTTCCTATTCAAACTAATTTCATGTATGTTTTCCTAGAAAACAAGGACGTTTCTAAGTGACTCCAAACATTTGAACAGTAGTGTAGGTCACATGCCATGATACCGGTCAAAAGTTTGCATACCCTTGGAAAATTGATAATATATGTACCATTTGTAAAGAAAACATGAGTGAGCAGGCAAAACACATATCTTATTTCTTATGGGATTCACATTCAACTGTAGGTCATAACAAAATGACACAATCATAAAAGAAAACAATGCAACAAAGAAAAATTAACTGACCCATGTTCAAAAGTCTAAATACCCTTTGTTCTTAATTCTGTGTTTTACCCCATTTAGCATCAGTGACAAGGTGCAGTCTTTTGTAATAGTTGTCTATGAGGCCCCAATTCTTGCAAGTTGTGAGGTTCTGTTTGGTTCCTTTCGTTGTTTACTTCTGTTTTGGTCATAGCCTGTTTTGTTTGTCTTTTGTCCTGTATAAATGTAGCTTGTCCTGTATAAAGGTTTGCACCTTGTTTAGCACCCTCTTTATTCTTTTTTTTTTAGTGTCATTGTGAGGTAATTTTGTCATTCACCATACATTACTGAGCCTTTTTCTAGTTCTTCTAGCAATTTCATCTACTGATATTCCTGTGTGTTCAACCTTAGCTTACATACTGACCTTGATTCCCAGCCCTGTGGTCTGCCAGCCCAAATTCATTCCTGGTTTTGACCCTCGTCTGTCTGTTTTTCTTTTAACTAAAACCCTACAAATGCTCCACATTTAGATCCAGCGGTCTGGATTTCTGACTCCGTCATTACAGTATACCTCACCTGCAAAACGCATGGATCCAGCAGAGTTACACGACCGTCTAAGACAACAAGAGGAACACATCAAGGAGTTGTCGCCTGCTTCGTCAGGCTTCCACGGCTCCTGCTGCCTCCACACTTCCTGTTGCCTCTGGTATTTCCACACCTCTTGTGCAACCTTTTATGGCCATTCAAACATAATATGACAGGTCCCCAGGTAAATGCAAATGCTTGTTAGTGCAATGTTCCACAAAGAATCAATACCTTGACCTGCTGGAGGTCACCTGGTTCGATCCCCTGGTTACCGGACCCAGCAACCGATGAGCGATTACATAGATGAACCCTTAAAACTCTGTTTTATACACCCCTTCATGTCTCCTGTGGCCTCTAGATTCTTTTTTGTGGGCAAGAAGGACGGCGGCTTAAGACCATGTATTGACAACCGTTTGCTCAATGACATCACAGTAAAGAACTGGTTTCCACTCCCGCTTTTTCCAGCATCCCTTGAGCAAATTGGGAGGGCACAGATCTACACCAAGCTAGGTCTCCATAGTGCTTATAATTTGATTTATGTCCGGGAGGACTGACTTCAATCCCCTCAAGGCCATTACAAATACCTTGTTACGCCCTATGGACTGACCAATGCCCCCGCTGTTAATCAATTGTTCATGAATGCCATCTTCCATGACCCCCTCGACCGCTTTGTCATAGTATACAATGATGATATCTTGATATACTCCAAGAACCTCTCAGACCACATTCACCACGTTCGCCAAGTCCTCCACAGACTGAAGGAAAACCATCTCTTTGTCAAAGCAGAGAATAGCGAATTCCATGTAAGCACCCTAACCTTCCTAGGCTTTGTACTAATCCCTGGAGGGGTCCACATGGACCAGAACAAGGTTGTGGTGGTGTGTGAGTGGCCCAAACCGAACACCGTGAAAAAGCTACAGTGCTTCCTGGGCTTTGCGAACTACTATTGGCGTTTCATCAGGATCTTCCTTTCCACAACTGCTCCGCTTATGTCTATGAAAGAGGAACAACCCTGCTCTGGTCAACTCCAGCCCACACCGCCTTCCATTGACTAAAGGAAGCATTTACCTCAGCCCCTATCCTTCATCAGCCGGGCCCTTCGCATTTGTACTAGAGGTAGATACATCACAGGTGGGTGTAGGTGCAGTCCTTTCACAGAGATTGATCCCTGACCAATCCCCATCCCTGCGCCTTTTTTCCCAAAAGCTCACTCCAGCAGAACGCAGCTATGACGTCGGGACCAGGGAACTGCTGGCCATCAAGCTAGCCATGGAAGAATGGTGACACTTGCTGGAAGGAGCTCAACAACCTTTTCTGGTATTGATGGCCCATTGTAACCTTGCGTACCTAAAGCAAGCAAAAAGACTAAACCCCTGTCAAGCCCAGTGATCGCTCTTTTTTTTAACCATTTTCTGTTTACTGTAATCTACAAACCCGGGAAAAAGAACCTGAAAGCTGACGCACTGTCAAGACATTGATTTACCCACTGCTACCACGGAATCTGAGCCAGTCTTACCTGCATCTTGGATTGTTGCTCCCATTCAGTGGGAAATACAAACCCTTCTCGGAGGCTCTCCAAACTGACCCAGCTCCACCAGACACGCCCGCTGTGAAAACCTTAGTCCACCCTGCGTGATGATGTTTGGGACTATGTTTTGTCCTGATGCCTTCCTCCACGATGTGTAGGCTCATCCCCTTGCCACACCTACAGTGAGGGATTTCTTTTTAATCCCTGCTGATTTTGTACGTTTGCCCACTGACAAAGAAATAATTGAGTACATAATTTTAATGGTGGGTTTATTTGAACTGTGAGAGACAGAATAACAACGAAAAAAATCAGAAAGATTGCTGGCTCAGGTGTCTTATACAAGTAATGAATGTACTCCAAATCTCAGCTTGTTTACCTGATTAAAGACACCTATCCACAGAAGCAATCAATCAGATTCCAAACTCTCCACCATGGCCAAGACCAAAGAGCTGTCCACGGATGTCAGGGACAAGATTGGCTACAAGACCATTGCCAAGTAGCTTGTAGAGAAGGTTACAACAGTTGGTGCGATTATTTGCGAATGGAAGAAACACAAAAGGAACTGTCAATCTCCCTCGGTGTGGTGCAAGATCTCACCTTGTGGAGTTTCAATGATCATGAGAACGGTGAGGAATCAGCCCATTACTACACGGGAGGATCTTGTCAATGATCTCAAGGCAGCTAGCACCATAGTCACCAAGAAAACATTTGGTAACAAACTACGCTGTGAATGACTGAAATTCTGCAGCACCCGCAAGGTCCCCCTGCTCAAGAAAGAACGTATACACGCCCGTCTGAAGTTTGCCAATGAACATCTGAATGATTCAGAGATGAACTGGGTGAAAAAGCTCTTTGGCATCAACTCATCTTGCCGTGTTTGGAGGAGGAGGAATGCTGCCAATGACCACAAGAACACCATCCTGACCGTCAAACATGGAGGTGGAAACATTATGCTTTAAGGGTGTTTTTCTGCTAAGGGCAACTTCACCTAAAATATGATGGATGGGGCCATATACTGTCATCTTTGTTGAGAACCTCTTTCATCAGCAAGGGCATTGAAAATGGGTCGTAGATGGCTATTGCAGCATGACAATGATCCAAAACACATGGCCAATGCAACAAAGGAGTTGTTCAAGAAGAAGCACATTAAGGTCCTGTAGTGGCCTAGCCAGTCTCCAGACCATAATCCCATAGAAAATCTAACAATTCTTCTGGCAGTTTTGGCTGAAACCTTTCTTGGTTCACCTGACCTTGGCTTGGTATCAAGAGATCCATGAATTTTCAACTTCTTAATAAGTGAATTGAACAGTCTTGACTGGCATTTGCAAGGCTTTGGATGTTTTTTTAATCCTTTTCCATCTTTATATTGTTCCATTACCTTTTCACGCAGGTCTTTTGACAGTTCTTTTCTGCTCTCCATTGCTCAGTATCTAGCCTGCTAGGTGTATCTACTGGAGAGCTAACAAACTTGTTGACTAATTATACTCAGACATTGATTGCAATTTAAAAATCCACGGGTGTGGGAAATTCACCTATAATTGCAATTTTCACCTTGTGTGTCTGAAACAAGGCCAAACATTCATGGGTATGTGAACTTTTGATCAGGGCCATTTGGGTTATTTCTATTATCATTATGATTTAAAAATGAGCCTAACAACTACAGCACCCTCCAAATGTACTGGAATGGTATGGCAAATTCCTTTGTTTTTGTTGTTCACTGAAGACATTTGGGTTCAAGATCACAAGATGCGTATAAGACAAGAGTTCAGAATTTCAGCCTTAATATCCTGGTATCTAGATGTTTTAATCAACTCAGGACATACCACCCTTTGTTTGAACCGACCCATTTTTCAAGTGAGCCAAACTATTGGACTGACAGATGTTTCTTGTTGCCCAGGTGTTGTTTTTTAGATTGATTGTTCAAACATTATATAGCTCTGCATGACTAGTATAAGTTTCCATCCTTGGTTTAAAGCTATCAAGACTGCATTTCTTGTTAAGGCGAATAAACCAACATGAAGACCAGAGAGCTGCCAATGGGAGAAAAGCAAGCCATTGTCAAGCTGAGAAAAGAAGGACTATCGACCAGAGCCATGGGACAAACACTAATTTTTTTATATTATATTTGTATCTGTGATTTCCTGTGCTTAATGGGAGACCTATGTGGCTCCATAACAAGAAATCCCCATCCTAAAGAATCTAGTAAACATTTCTTCACCTTTTAACTGGCTGAATAGATACATTACCCAATTTAGATGAAACAGCTTAAAAATGGCCATTTAGAAGAAGAGCAGCACATGCGTGGGTCATGGACCAGAATTTATCCAGTTCTCATTAGGTTGGCGTTTTCAGGGGCATTGTGTGGTGGTAGCCTTGAACTGCTAATTATGTATTTTCTGCCTCTGTTTATGGAACCACCCAAAGCAGATGTGTGATTAGTTAAAATATAATTAATGATGAACAGTACTCAGTAACATCTTCCTCATATCATAGGATTATTCTTTCTAAAGCCAACATCAATTGGAGAGATCACAGATTAAGAAGCCTTTTGTGTAGGGCCCCAGAGACTAGTTTAGTTGGAGCTAATCAGTTAGTGGGCTGGAAACATAGGCCATGTAAATAACATTTGTTTTGTTTTTCCTTTAACGGTTTCTCACTTCAAAACTATTTCATATTGTGTAATTGGTGTAAAAGAAGGATCGCTGAATGCTCAAGATCAATGCAAGTTTATATTTTTTGGTAACTTTAGGTCATGCAACCTATCATAGTTTACAAATGCAAAATAGTATAAATCATGTATATACTTCATAGTCGACATGTTGATGCAGTCCAACATGACTGTCACCAGTAAGAATGTACCACAGGAAGTGCATGAATCATCCAACAGTCATTTGAAGGAATCAGTTTGTCAGTTCTAAATATTTCTGGGTGTTTAATATTTTACAGTGCATCAATATTAAAATGTAAAACAAAATATAATTAGACATTACAAAAACTAATTGTCATCCAGTGTATATGTGGTAGCCTAGTTTTCAGTTGCATTCTAGGAGGCTTGCGTTCTTGTTTTTAAACCAATCCAGTATAGACTTGGCTGCATGTTTAGGAATGTTGGCTTGCTTTAATTCAATCCGATGAACAGAAAACACACTACCACACCATTGCTGTTCCTTTTCTATACTTAAAAAAATATCTAAATGCAATCCAATGTGGCAGATTTTCAAAAATTGCTTTCTCATGCCATTCTTTCATATAGCCCAGGTTTGTGGAGCGCCCACATAATAGTTAACGTTTTTCAATGCTGGCCACAAATGCTTAAAAAGTAACATTTATCAGCCTAAGCATGGGTCTGGTTGCAAATTATTTCTTCAAGCAGAGTACTGATTGTTTTACTTCTGTGTCATATAGAAACAGGTCTTACACCTTTAGTACTCACCTACAGTAGAGAGTTCAACATAGAATAACAGAATATTTCCTCTGCTCTTCTGAAATGCAGTCTTATCAGACTGATCCAAAAACAAACATGAATGCCAAAATTTGCAATAGGTTTTAGTAGCTTAGCGGTAATATAACCCATATTTTCTTTACCTGTTACTTAACACCTGCATCAAACTACAATTAAAAGATTTCAATGTGTAAGCATTACCAATAGTAAATGTTATTTTTCAATCTATTAATGGTCTCCATCTGCTGGTGATTTGCAGGATATGCAATGATGTAGAGAGGGCTGTGATCGGAAAAGTTGTCCTTCCATGCCAATTCATTATTATAAAATGAGAAATGTATTTTATAACTAACCAAGATACCATTCAGCGACGTTAACAGGCCCATGGAGTAAATCATGTTAATCATTATTTTCTTTCTTTAAAGATTTTTTTTGTTTGTATGTCTATTCATCAGAAAACAGTGTGGAAATATGGAAAGATTTCTTGATAAAAAAAAGCATTGGGCCAGATTCCAACTCATGCTGAAAGAAGATAAAGAAGCTTTGACTCAGATATGTAGGGAATATGAGTTAATAAAAAACAATGATGTTCAAAGCAGTAAAAGGGCAGTCAGGATGACTTTATGCTTCGGGACGTGCTGTGGGGAGTATATATGGAAGAAGCATGTGCCAATCATTACAGTTACAGTCATTACAGAGTCATTACAATTTACTACTTCAGCGCTATCTACTCGGCAATGTCCAATGTAACCCGACAGAGGAGGAAGATTTGTTGACAACGAGGATATGGCTATTGCTAATAATGCTAACATTGGGTAAACATTTGCTAGTTTTTCATTTGGTTTGCAGAGTCTTGCAACATTATCTGCATTTCCGATTATGCCAGAGTAAATCCGAACAAATGGTTGGATGATATTTGTGTGGAAGTGTGTGAGAGTGTCTGTGTGTCAGCCACCACATTGGTAGTTTACTCATGTGCTCCTAGGCACCATGCTTGACCAGTGTAAGTCACTGGTTTGCCTCAGGGATCAGCACACTCCCCCAAACATCCTACAGTTGTACACCAGCCTGCGGTAAAGGAGATTTAGAAGGGCACTGTAATAATAAATAAATCAGTAAACACCATGTTGACCAATGTCAATGTGTAGAGCTGTGTTTCACATTAGTTCTGTTTCTTTGTACAGGAGGTTACTAATGAAAACGGGGAACATACTAAGCATGTACAGTACACTGATAATGATGCAACTTCCAAAGTTTCACAAGATGTATTAGGGACATGTAGTTTGCCGGGATGTTGCATATAATGGCTATTTCTTGTCCACATACAGTCTTGCTATGCATCCTGACAAGGTTCAAGTGGCCACAGGACAAGTTGGGAAGGATCCTTACATCTGTGTTTGGGACACTTACACATTGCAGACTGTGTCCATCTTAAGAGACACACACACACATGGGGTGGCGTGTCTTGCGTTTGATTCAGACGGACAGGTGAGGAACATCTTTGAGCTGATCTCCTTGGATTTTATTTGACCTTTTTAAAGAGAAATTACAAACCATTGCAGATATGCCCTATTTACAAAAACAATTCAGTACAACAATATAAAAAGAAAAACAGTGATTATTTTTTTTATTTTTTTTACAAATGTCACTTTTTTTCTAAAACCTGGCTCAAAAACTCCCTAGTGACCGCAGATAATCAGCTAGACAAGTCGTTTGGCTGACTAAAACTGTGTTGCATTAAAATTGATAGTAGTTTCACCTAGATTGGTAGAGGTTAGCCTGATGTCAAGTGTTATCAATATTTGTGAATGGGTTTGGTGCCTTCTTATCCTTCTTTCCTATATGTGCAAAGGAAACCATGTTAATAACTATTTCACATTTTTTTTGTTGCTTTTGATCTGTATGCCCGCACATTGGATTTGAAATTAAACAATGATTAAGTGCAGACTTAGCTTTAATTTGAAGTATTTTCATGCGTAACCTGTGAACCATACAGACCTTTTTATACAAAACCCTTAAATAATCTATAATATTTAGAATTTGGTTGTAAAATAATTTTCATTTGAGGACTGCCGGAAGTCTGCAACCCATAAACATCACCAGACACTGGGTTTCTTCCTGGTGATACCTTGAAAAGCCTCTGCTGCAGCCATCTTCAGTCCCTATTTGTTCCTGTGCATTTTTGCCTTTTAGACACTTTTTTTCTATTTCCCCTTGGTAGCGATTAGCTTCGGTTGGGCTGGATGCAAAAAACACAGTGTGTATCTGGGACTGGAGAAAGGGCAGGGTCCTGGCTACAGCAACTGGACATTCAGACAGGGTATGTTATCGTAATTTTTTTGTTTTTACAATTGTAACATTGGTGTGGAATAGTGTAGTGTTTCATTGCAATACATTTCAATTCCACTTGTTGGATATTCACAATCTGCACATCACCAAAATGCAACTTTTAATGCCTGGTGGACTGTAAACGAAGAGTACTCATATTGCACTATAAGAATATAAAGAGGCCCTCACTGAATGAATTTTTCCTCCTTTTCAGATCTTTGACATTGTCTGGGATCCGTTCCAACTTCACAGGCTGGTTAGCTGTGGGGTTAAGCACATCAAGGTAAGGGCCTATCATTGGAGCTAAACTGGGTGCTTTCATTTAATGCTTTATTTTACTGCAAGTTGCTCCTTATTTAGTATTCACAAGCTACCATTTATTAATGTTACATGCTACTGGTACTATTTGCCCTGCTGATTCAATTTTTATATAAAGTGGTTATGTCACAAACAGGCTGTTGACTGGAACAAACAATAATACTCGGAATCACGCATATCTGAATGAATTTAAAACTTAAAATAAGTTTTAATATCTCTTTAAAATAAATGCAAAATACCGCAAATCGCATAGAGGTGAACCCCACCCACCTCTCAGGCATCACCCCAAATGTATACACACAAATCTCTAATAGTCACAGGTGCAGACATGGACATCACCTATACATACACACAGACAAGCACTCAAAAAAGCAGATTTGGTGAAATTATGGCATTATACATATAACTGTAAGTTAAGTAAATGCAAAACATCATACTGGTCAGTGGAGTAACACCAAAATTCATACATCCCTTCTCACATAGTAACTCCTCTAAGGGACAACGAATGTTGTCTGTGAAGTTGTCCCCTCACAGGCGACTATACATAAATTGGTGTTTCCATAGACTCTTGTGGAACTCCTAAACCGCTGTAAGCCTCAATGAAGATATCTGTCAGCGTTCTAACATAGCATCTAAAATTTACAACAGAACATATTTACAGAAATTACATTTGCTGTAATGTTTGGCCTATGATAAATATTACAAGTCACAGCCCTACTTTTAGTCCAGTATAGGGAACCTACAGGAAACCTGCTAAATTGAAACACTGAAGGATCCTCTAAGAATTATTGAGGTCCTGTACCTTGGGGATCTATAAGGTTACAAAACTCACTGATAAATCTGAGAGCACAATACATGTATGTTTGTTGACAATTCAGGCTTGGTAAGATATAAAATGTATAATCATCTGATATTACAATCCAAAAATGCAGATATAACAATATAAGCAGACACCTGCCCCTTTTAATTGGAGGACATAGACACACACTATACATTTATATTTCACAACATTTAATTAGCAAATTAAACTAAACCTAAGCCTTTTCACAATACCCACAATTCTAGATTTGTTTTAAAAGTGAAAAAGGTTACGGTGTACAGACTGTTTGTTTGACCTAGACCAAAAGTTCCATCTCTTTTGGTCCAGGTCAAACGCGTGTAAGTACAGATGCCCAGCTAAATTAGCCTAATCTTGGCAAATAATTTTACAACCCCATTTCCAAAAACGTTGGGACGCTGAAGAAAATGGTAATAAAAACAGAATGCAATGATGTGGAAATCATTTATCCCTTTGTTTATTTTAAAATTTTACGAAGACAACATATCAAATGTTGAAACTGAGAAAAGTTATTGTTTTTGGAAAAATACATGGTCATTCTGAATTTGATGGATCACCTCTTCTTTTAACAACACTCTGTAAGCGGTTGGGAACTGAAACCAATTGATGTAATTTTGAAAGTGAGATGTTTTCCCATTCTTGCTTGATATAGGATTTCAGCTTCTCAACCGCTCAGGTTCTCCTTAGAAGCATTTTTCATTTTGGAATGTGCCAAATCTTTCAAGGTCAAAGGGATGCAGGACATAATACACAGAGTGAGTATAGGAAGAATACTTTTATTGGTTAAAGTAGAACAACAAAAGAGGCAAACCACAAATTGAGGCTCAAACAATGATCCACAGAACTCAGGAAAACATGGGCAACTTAAATAGGGTCCCCAATCAGAGGCAATGTGGAGCCGCTGCCTCCAATTGGGGCCAACCAAAACAGCAGTGCAGAGATTCCAAGAGGCACCTCTGTGATCTGGTCCTGACTGTGGCCCCCAGGCACATATAGATGCCTAGAGGTCACCAGCCAGGGCCAATGGTTGATTGGTCTGGACTGCAGGCAGGCCAGTATAGCATCTGGACTCTTTTTATTTAGTTGCAGAGCCATGCTGTTGGTTAGATGCTATCAGCATTTTGTTGTACTGTACTTGTACTGTTCAATGACAGTGAAGCTGAATCAAATATAAAACATCTAACCTAATACATGCAAAATGTGGTTTGAGATTATCTTGCTGAAATAAGTAAAGCCTTCCGTGAAGTCTGGCGCCCTCTTTTTTAGTCTGGAGGCCGTGGTATCCATGATTCCCAAATGGAATTTCTAATTTTGATTTGTCTGACCACAGGACAGTTTTCCACTTTGCCTCAATCCGTCTTAACTGAGCTTGGGCCCAGTTTCCGGATCTTGTTCAGTGGGGCAAAAAAGTATTTAGTCAGCCACCAGTTGTGCAAGTTCTCCCACTAAAAAGTATGAGAGGCCTGAAATCTTCATCATAGGTACACTTCAACTATGAGAGACAATGTGGAAAAACTATCCAGAGAATCACATTATAGGATTATTTATGAATTGATTGGTAAATTCCTTGCTAAAATATGTATTTGGTCACCTACAAACAAGCAGGATTTCTGGCTCCCACAGACCTGTAACTTCTTTATTAAGAGGCTCCTCTGTCCTCCACTTGTTACCGATATTAATGGCACCTGTTTGAAATTGGTATCAGTATAAAAGACACCTGTCCACAACCTCAAACAGTCACACTCCAAACTCCACTATGGCCGAGACCAAAGAGTTGTCAAAGGACACCAGAAACAAAATTGTAGTCCTGCACCAGGCTGGGAAACCTGAATCTGCAATAGGTAAGCAGCTTGGTGTGAAGAAATCAACTGTGGGAACGATTATATGAAAATGGAAGACATACAAGACCACTGATAATCTCCCTCGATCCGGGGCTCCACGCAAGATCTCACCCCATGGGGTCAAAATGATCACAAGATCACGGTGAGCAAAAATCCCAGAACCACACGGGGGGACCTAGTGAATGACCTGCAGAGAGCTGGGACCAAAGTAACAAAGGCTACCATCAGTAACACACTACGCCGCCAGGGACTCAAATCCTGCAGTGCCAGACCTGCCCCCCTGCTTAAGCCAGTATATGTCCAGGCCCGTCTGAGGTTTGCAAGAGAGCATTTGGATGATCCAGAAGAGCATTGGGAGAATGTCATATGGTCAGATGACACCAAAATATAACTTTTTGGTAAAAACTCAACTCGTTGTGTTTGGAGGAGAAAGAATGCTGAGTTGAATCCAAAGAACACCATACCTACTGTTGAAGCATGGGGGTAGAAACATCATGCTTTGGGGCTGTTTTTCTGCAAAGGGACCAGGACGACTGATCCGTGTAAAGGAAAGAATGAATGGGGCCATGTATCGTGAGATTTTGAGTGAAAACCTCCTTCCATCACCAAGGGCATTGAAGATGAAACGTGGCTGGGTCATTCAGCATGACAATGATCCCAAACCCACCGCCTGGGCAACAAAGGAGTGGCTTTGTAAGAAGCATTTCAAGGTCCTGGAGTGGCCTAGCCAGTCACCAGATGTCAGCCCCATAGAAAATATCTGGAGGGAGTTGAAAGTCCGTGTTGCCCAGCGACAGCCCCAAAACATCACTGCTCTAGAGGAGATCTGCATGGAGGAATGGGCCAAAATACCAGCAACAGTATGTGAAAACCTTGTGAAGACTTACAGAAAACGTATGACCTCTGTCATTGCCAACAAAGGGTATATAACAAAGTATTGAGATTAACTTTTGTTATCGACCAAATACTTATTTTCCACTTTAATTTACCAATAAATTCATTAAAGGTCCTACAATGTGATTTTCTGGATTTTTTTTCTAATTTTGTCTCTCATAGTTGAAGTGTGCCTATGATGAAAATTGCAGGCTTCTCTCATCTTTTTAAGTGGGAGAACTTGCACAGTTGGTGGCTGACTAAATACTTTTTTGCCCCATTGTATATGGTTTCTTCTTTACATGGTAGTTTTAACTTGCATTTTAGGATGCAGCAGCGTACTGGGTTCACAGACAATGGTTTCTGAAGTTTTCCTGAGCACACATAGTGATGTTGCTCAATATTGGTTTTGAGACTTGTCCCTTGTGTACAGAGATTTCTCTGGATTCTCTGAATCTTTTGATGATATTATGTACCATCGATGAGATTACAAAACAATTTTATGTTGAGAAATGTAATTCTTAAATTACTATTTGCCTGCGCAATCTTTCATAAAGTGATGAACCCCATCTTTACTTCTGAAAACTCATCCTCAAATGGGATGCTTTTTCTTAATAAATGATTGAACAGTACTGACATGTATTTACAAGGCTTTGGATATCTCTTCATATCCTTTTCCATCCGTATAAACTTTCATCAACTTGTTATGCATGTTTTTTTTTACAGTGCTTTTCTGCTCCGCATATCTCAGTATCTAGCCTGCTCAATGCATCCATGTGTGAGCTAAATACCGATTAACTATTTATACACAAATTGCAATTTAAAAAGACACGTGTGGGAAATTCACCTTTAATTTCCATTTTCACCTGTATGTGTCACCTTGTGTGTCTGTAAAAAGGCCAAACAAGGGTATGTGAACTTTTGATCAGGGCCATTTCAAAAATTATGATTTAAAAATAAGTCAAACAACTGTGATAGATAGTTTAGTGTCATAAGTATTTACTTCATTTGTTCAGTTTTTGATTATGTGCCAATGACGGCGTCCTTCTTCCCTTGTGTTCCATTGAAATCTTCCCTCATGTTCCATTGAAATCTCTAACCCCTCTATGGTAACATCATCAAACAAAAAGCGCATTATTTTACTGCTTTAATGTTTTAATTTATGTTTTACAGTATTCACCTGAATGAATGCAAGAATACCGTTGACTACTATCTGTACCATATGGAAGAGAGTATAAAGGAATCTGGGTCAAGTGTGATTAATAAGCTACTCATCATCAACTACCATAGCATTGTTAAGGCTAGGTTAATGTTATTGTTATTACTTCATTAGTAAATGTCCTCCCCAGTTTCTTGATATCTAGTTGACTAATAGTATCACATTGTCTTATAATGGCAACTCCTAATGGGGTTGGGAGAGTTGAAGATGACATGTCACACCAAGTCATAGCTAGGAGAAATGTCCTAAAGAAATGTCAAATGGCACCAAAACATGTTGACTGTGCGAAGTTGTATAAGAAATGTCTGTATTTGACTATTTTGCCAATTTTTGTATCTTTCAGCAATAATATATCCAAACACTGTAAAAAGAACTAAAATTAATTAAGGCCTTAAGTGGAAGGCTTGGTAGAAAGTAGCACAGAACTAATTATTCGAAAACTGCAGACACTAAATACTGACTTGTTTTAAGAACATGATCATTATTTGGTTTGCAAAAACACTGTATTTGCGGCCATAGATGTAATTTACATCTTGTGACGTCTCTTTTCTCAGTTCTGGACCTTGTGTGGGAATGCCTTGACACCCAAGCGGGGCATCTTTGGAAAGACCGGGGACTTACAAACCATTCTGTGCCTGGCAACAGCAAAGGAAGAAGTGACATACTCTGGAGCGCTGAATGGGGACATCTATGTCTGGAAGGGGTTGAACTTAGCTCGCACAGTCCAAGCAGCCCATGGAGTAAGTAGAAATCTGCCCCTCTAACACATTAACATTTCAATACAAATGAAATCTCACAGTGTCTAGTATTGTTTTTCCTTTACAAGCCCTGCAAACAATAAATTAGAGCGTGTTATTTTCTTTAACTTGAATGTTTATACATATTTTGAGATGCACTGACAACCATGTTGGTCATGTTTATACTGTAACTACACCGATCAACCGTATCATAATGACCAGTGCTGAATTTTCTTAATTGGGAAGTCCCAGAACGTATAGGGGTGCGCAAGAGACATGGATCCAGTTAGCAAATTGACATGAATAAAGCTCATCGGTAGCACAAATAGTGGACAACAAACTTTCACACTCTTGTCAGGCAGTGCTGAGGCTGCAGGAAAAGGCAATTTTATGAACTGTGATTGCTTCTAGTGGATTAGTTACAGTGGAATGTTTACAGAGCAACCCGAACACAGTGATGGAAAAAGGCATGTCATGTGCAGCTGACCAAGTCTGTGAAAAGTATATGCCGGAACAAACTGAAGAAAACCTGGAACCTGGTCCAGCAGGATACTGCTCAAGTTAACAACTGATTATGACCACTGAAAGGTGATGTGAATAACACTGATCATCTCGTTATCATGGCACCTGTCAGTGGATGGGATATATTAGGCAGCAAGTGAACATTCTTTCCTCAAAGTTGACTTGTTAGAAGCGAAAAAATGGGCATGCATAAGGATCTGAGCAACTTTGGGACAAATTGTGATGGCTAGACAACTGGGTCAGAGCATCTCTAAAACTGTAGCCATGGTGGGGTGTTCACGGTCTGCAGTGGTCAGTACCTATCAAAAGTGATGCAAGGAAGGAAAAGCAGTGAACCGGCAACAGGGTCATGGGCGGCCAAGGCTCATTGATGCACGTGGGGAGTGAAGGCTGGCCCGTGTGGACTGATCCAACAGACGTGCTACTATAGCTCAAATTGCTGAAAAGTTCATGCTGGGACTGATAGAAAGGTCAGAACACACAGTGCATCTCTGTTTGTTAAGTATGGGGCTGTGTAGCCACAGATCAGTCAGGGTGCCCATGCTGACCCCTCTCCACTGCCGAAAGGGCCTACAATGGGCACATGAGCATCAGAACTGGACCACGGAGCATTGGACGAAGGTGGCCTTGTCTGATGAGTCATATCTTCTTTTGCATTATGTGGATGGCCATGATAATGTACCCGGAGAACACATGGCATCGGGATGCACTATGGGGAGAAGGCAAGCTAGCGGCGGCAGTATGATGCTTTGGGCAATGTTCTGCTGAGAAAACTTGGGTCCAGCCATTCATGTGGATGTTACTTTGACACGTACCACCTACCTGAGCATTGTTGCAGACCATGTGAACCCTTTCATGGCAACAGTATTCCCTGATGGCATTGGCATCATTCAGCAGGATTATGCGCCCTGCCACAAAGCAAAAATCTTTCAGGCATGGTTTGAGGAACAGAAGTTCAAGGTGTTGGCCTCAATTCCCCAGATCTCAATCCAATCGAGCATCTATGGGATGTGCTGGACAAACAAGTCCAATCCATGGAGGCCCCACTTCGCAACTTACAGAACTCAAAGGATCTACAGCTAACGTCTTGTTGCCAGATACCACAGCACACCTTCAGTGGTCTAGTGGAGTGAGCCCATTCCTCTACGGGTCAGGGTTGTTTTGGCAGCAAAAGGGGGACCTACACAATGTTAGGAAGGTGGTCATAATGTTATGGCTGATCAATGAATAATCATGTAGTCTCTCTTCTTACTGGGGTTGCTCCAGGGAAGAGGTAACCAAAAGTTAAGTCTAGTGTTTTGTTTTGGCAAATGATCATCAAACACTGTGATTGATGATCATTTGGACGCACAGAAAATTATTTAAATGATATTAGCATTTAAATGTGATTTATACATTTTGCCCATCAGTGACAGTACTTCTTTTTGTTTATGTCAGACTTTGTGATAAGTTTAGATTTGATATTTTATCTGTAACTTTTTTCACAGGCTGGGATTTTCAGCATGCATGCTTGTGAGGAAGGGTTTGCCACAGGTGGGCGGGACGGCTGCGTGAGACTTTGGGATATGGATTTCAAACCCATTACTAAGATCGACCTACGAGAGACTGAGCAAGGATATAAAAGTACATTTATTTTGAATGATTCTTCTAACCTATCCCTGTCTTTCCCGATCCTCTCCATACATAACCAATTGGATCACACAATATCATTTGCAAATACTTCTGTAGAGTTAACACCCCACAAAGCAGGAAGAGCTTTCAATGCCTTTAATCTTTGTATTAGCATTAAAGACGTTTCAATGTAGCCATTGTCCTTGCATTTCCTGCTGTCATCTGCCCAGTGTGGTACGAGCACTATCTTGTATTAGATCTATTATCCTAGAGACAAGTTGAATTTTTTTTAATGTACTATATATGTAAAGTAAATGTTGGCGACTTTGTCACAACATGTTTTTGTTTTTCAGTTGCTCTGCATAAAATCATCTGGTTAATTATTAAACTTTCAAATATAAAACTTGATAGAGTATAATGTTTTCCAAGTCCAATTTATTTATACTTTATTATAAAGGGTAGAGAAAAAAAGAGTTGTCCTTAAGATATTTTGCTTTGCAGTGGTGGCTGGTAAAAAGAGGATTACTCATAGTAATTGCTCAAAATAAGTTAATTAAACCTTATTAAAGGTTTTCTTGTGTTTGATGTGGTTTTGATGCCATTCTATTCGTTCAGTTCCAGCCATTACTGGGAGCTTGTCCACAGATTTATAATGACACCAGCTACCACTAGTTAGTTACTAAAAGGGAAACATAGTTGGTGGAGTCTATAAATATAGATTAGGGGAAGGATTAGAGTCTGAGCTTTATCTAAGGCAAAGGGTAGGGTAGATCTACTATTCTAGTCAGCAATGCCGTCCTGCAAACTACAGCAGGGTTAGCTTCTGTCAGAAGCTAAGCAGGGTAAAGGCTGGTGAATACTGCTGGTGTGCCAGTAATCTCTGATGGATAGACTCATGTAACATTACTTGCATTGTTACATCTGTCAACAGACAGACCTAGCAACTTAGCCTCATGCTGTCATTAAGTATCTCTTTATTCTTATTTGGCATAAGTCATTATATACACTTATATATACTGTGGATATAAAAAGTATACACACTCCTGTTAAAATTGCAGTTTTTTTGATGTAAAAGAATGAGACAAATATATATAATGTCCGAACTTTTTCCACTTTTAATGTGATCTATAATGTAAAAAATACAATTGACAAACGAACTGAAATCTGCGGGGGAGGGATGAAAAATAAAAACCTTACAATTACCTGGATGCATAAGTTTGCACACCCTCTTAAAACTGGGGATGTGGCTGCGTTCATATTGAACCAATCACGTTCAAACTCATGTTAAATAGAAGTCGTTACACCCCTGCCATCATTTAAAGCGACTCTGATTAATCACATAGTTCAGCTCTTCTAGTAGTATTTTCCTTAAATTTTCCACATTTGCATCTCAGTGCAAAAGCCATGGTCTGCAGAGAGCTTCCAAAGCATCAGAGGGATCTCATTGTTGAAAGATATCAGTCAGGAGAAGGGTGCAAAATTATTTCTAAAGCAGTAGATATACCATGGAACACAATGAAGGCAGTCATCATCAAATGGAGAAAATATGGCACAACATAGACATAACCAAGAACTGGATGTCCCTCCCAAAAAACGACAAGAAAACTGGTCAGGGAGGCTTCCAAGAGGCCACCAGCAACATTGAAGGAGGTGCAGGAATTTCTGGCAAGAACTGGCTGTGTGCTACATGTGACAACTATCTCCCATATTCTTCATATGAATGGGCTATAGGGTAGGGTGGCAGGTCTGAAGCCTTTTCTTACAAAGAAAAACATCAAAGCCTGGCTGATGTTCGCAAAAACAAACATCAAGTCTCCAAAAAGCACATGGGAAAATGTGTTATGGTCTGATGAAACAATGGTTGAACTTTTCGGCCATAATTCCAAAAGGTTTGTTGGTGCAAAAACAACACCAAATCACCCAAAGATCACCAGGCAATTTTGGCACCATTCAGGTATCCGTTAGTAAGCTGAAGGTGAAGTTCACCTTTCAGCACAACAATGACCCAAAACACACATCCAAATCCACAAATCATGGCTTCACCAGAAGAAGATTGACGTTTTGGAATTGCACAGCCAGAGCCCAGACCTGCGTGATCTGAAGAGGGCTGTGCACAGGAGATGTCCTCGTAATCCGACATTTGGACAATTTGAGCGCTTCTGCAAAAAAGAGTGGCATTAAGTATTGCCATAATAAGTATTGCCATGTCAAGATGTGCTATGCTAATCGACTCCTACCCAAAATGTACTGTAATAAAATCAAGATGCTTCAACAAATTATTAGTTTTAGGGTGTGCCCACTTATGCAACCAGGTAATTGAGTTTTTTATTTTCCCGCTCAAAGATATCAGTTTGTTTTTCAATTCAGTTGTTCACGTTATAGGTCACATTAACGGTATAAAAGGTCCTGACATGATTTGTCTTTGTTAAATGCTTTGTACATCACAAACAGCAGGCATTTTAACAGAGGTGTGTAGACTTTTTATATACACTGTGGTGAGCTTGCAGCAGAAGGTTTTATAAATATTTGTTAATTTGTACAATGTATTATCTGTGTGAATGCAGCTTGCAAAAACTATATTTGAAAGGTATTTCAAATTAGTAGTCATAATGATAAATATTGCAAAACACTATTATTCCACTTTTACTGCAGATAAAGTGCCTTGTAGCATTCAGATCAATTTTCTCAAATTACTGAAGTGCAAGCAGTGCATTGACATTTAATTTGGTTTGATTTGTTATTTGAAAACACTGAAACTCAAAATAAAATATTGTAAGTTGAAATTGCTTTTATTTTGGCAAATATTTGAGAGCATTTTTTTAATTGCATTAGCTTTCAAATGTTTTGCCTTTGAATTGGCTCTGATTTTACACAATTGAAAGGAATTGCCTTAAAAAGGACAAAAATATCATATTTTTGGCCTACTACTTTAAATGATAAAAAAGTTGCTGTCACTTTGTCTGAATAGCTGGTGGAAGCTGCATCACACCGCCTAGGCATTTTTATAGAAATGTTCTAACACTGCAATGCAAGAAAATCTACGTTTTGCCCTTTTAATCTTTTATTATCACATTAAGTACAAAAAAATGATTGTCTCTTTTCTGTTTCTTTTCCCAGGCCTTTCTATCCGCAGTGTGTGCTGGAAAGCAGATCGGGTGCTGATGGGCACCCAGGACAGTGAAATCTTTGAAGTGATGGTGCGAGACCGGGACAAGCCACTGCTCCTCATGCAGGGTCACAGTGAAGGTGAACTCTGGGCCCTTGACCTCCATCCCAAGCAGCCAGTAGCTGTAACTGGTAGTGATGACCACTCTGTAAGGTAACTGGTTTAAAAAAATTACATCCAGATATCCTTCAGCCATGTCTTATCACAACAACTCATAGTTCTGTTTCCACAAGGGGCTAATAGAAAGAAACAACTTCAGATAGAATCAAAAGAATTCAGACACTTTGCTATGACATTCCAAATCGAGTGGTAGTAGGAGTATTGTGCTAAAGAGATGCTTCTCAGCGGCTGGACTTGAGGGAAGGATGAGGAATATAAAACCTGATCCAGGATGTTCACTGTGGTGGATATTCAGCATGACACTGACCGTAGTCACTCAGACACGACAATGTAAGATTCACATTGGGACATGTCTGGGAATTTCCTGTAGTTCACCAGCCAAAGCCTCAATTTGAACCCTATTGAACGTTTGTGAGGATACCTGAAAATCGCAGTTCACTAATGCTCCCTATCCAAGCTGACATAGCTTGAGAGGATTGGCAAAGAATAATGGTGGCTGATGGAGGGATACCTAAGCAGATTTAATGCAGGGATTGCAATGATGTTTCTACAAAGTACCAATTAAGGGTCTGAATAATTGTCAGTTAAATATTTAAATATTTTATATTTTCTGAAAGGTTTAATATATACTTGTTTTCACTTTATAAATTCTAACAGGCAGACAAGGACAGAGACCGTGGGCAGATTCAGTCTTTAGCCACGTTTGTTGTATAATGGAAAATAACCCAAAATGAAGCATAATTTTACCGGTATTCTACTTATTTTCTGTTCAATATTTGACCTTGTTGCATTAAATCTCTGTTGCAGGCTCTGGAGTTTGTCTGACCACGCACTTATTGCCCGATGTAACATGGAGGAAGCGGTGCGTAGCGTCTCCTTCATCAATGACGGCTCTCAGCTCGCCCTGGGCATGAAGGACGGCTCTTTCACTGTGCTCCGAGTCAGGTGGGATACCAGATGGTCCATACTCAAGGCTTGCATTTTTCAAAAGAAAGAGCTTTTCAAACATATCTTTTTTTATATGTTTGCAATTCATAAAATTATTTTAAATTTGTATTTACACAGAAAAACAATATAATATTGTAATAATTGTATCATAATTGTTTATTGTGGGATTAATAAACAGTACCCACTATGACATTTTGACATATTCATGTTTTCAGTAAGTAACCCTGTTAACAGACAATTCTTTTGTTATATAAAAAATATTAATAGTTGTTAAATAAACAGGACTGTAAAATAATCCTCAGAGATATGACGGAGGTGGTGCACATTAAAGACAGAAAGGAAGTCATCCATGAGCTGAAGTTTTCGCCGGATGGTTCTTACCTGGCAGTGGGCTCTAACGATGGCCTGGTGGACATCTATGCCGTGGCACAGCGTTATAAGAAAGTGGGAGAGTGCAACCGCTCAACATCTTTCATCACCCATTTGGACTGGTCGGTGGACAGCCGTTTCCTGCAGACCAATGACGGAGCTGGGGAGAGGCTCTTTTACAGGATGCCAGGTACAACACTTGGCAAACAATTTACATGATTGAAATGCTCTTTAAAATAGAATGTGAAATAATTACAAACAAAAACAGTGACTTGATGCATTACTCATAAAGGTATTTAGTAGAATCAAGATATTTTACGGTTGTAATATTCCAAATGATTGTATTTATTGTGATGATGTAGAAAGTGTGTGGGTGTAGACGTGTTGAGGTGTTGAGTAATGGGTTTTTCCATGGGACACTAGCCGTGAGTAGCAGACGCTGCAGTACAGATGCATGTCAGGTTCTACAAATGAACCCCTGATGGGTGCTGATGCATGTATCTGTGTCGAGGGAATGGGCAATTTTGAGATGCACGTCTTGGCAAGTTAAACATGTGAAAATCACTCCATACCTAATTAGGCTTCTCTTTTCTGTCTTAACCTCAATATGTCTGAAGTAATCAACACCTGCATGAGTGAAACTGACCAATCTGGTGAGATTCTACACTGAGAAATACTCTCTCGAAGGAAACCAGATTGTGAAAATGTCAATGTTTTAATACTAGTTCCGAAAATTATACCCGCCTTTCCCTGTTATGGTTAACAAATAGCGATCTAGACGAGCCTAAATGTAAAAAAGGAGGAAAGACCTTACACCCAAACAAAAGTATAAGTATTGCAAACAAAAATCAATATATTTAAAGTAGAACATCAACTAAAAAGTATTGAGTTAAAAAATATATATATTGCAAGAATCTTTTGAAATGTGAAAACAAATTGATTGAAAAAGAATGCAAATCATTCTTTGAGAGGGAATGAAACAAAGTTCACTGTGGCCGGGTTTAAGACAGGAAGTGCATTTCCATTAGTCAACCAGGCAGCGCAACATCAACAGTTCCAGTCTGTTGACATTTTTGGCTTTAATAGGTAATAATGTAACTGGCTATTGTATATGGAATGCATGTGAAATAACCACAACAGCATGTTGACTTAACCTGGCCCGGTATATTTGCCTAATCATTGATTATACAGTGGGGTCAACAGGTATTTGATACAATGCAATAAAATGTATTATTTCAAAATCATACAATGTGATTTTTTGGATGTTTGTTTTAGTTTCTGTCTCTCGCAGTTGAAGTATATCTATGGTAAAATTACAGACCTCTACATGCTTTGTAAGTAGGCAAACCTGCAAAATCAGCAGTATATCAAATACTTGTTCTCCCCACTGTATATTAGCTTTTTTTTTTCGGAAAAGAAAAGGCTCAATGGTTATTTAGAAGAAATGGCAAAATTAAATGTGTGCTCTCTCACCCAACTCTGTCTAGCCCAGTAGTTAAAGTCTAAAGTGATATAAAAGCAGCATGGTGGAGTTAACATATATGGCATTAATATTCCTTTCCTTCCCCAGTGCCACAAGTTCCTTTAAGCCTGCTAAAAATCTGGCAATAAAATTCAATTACCACCTAAATCTAAATGCTTGTCGCTCATGACCTGAATTTAATTGAAACATATGTTTGGTTCCATTTGAAAGACACTCGTTTGTAGGAATTATAAATGTATGCAGGAAAGTATAACACAATAGATTTGGCAGAAGATAAAAAATAAAAACTCATCATGTTTGAAGTGCATTGGGGAAGGCCAAACATGGAGTAGGAAGCTGGAGACACTTCAATTAGATCCAGTAGATGGTAGCAGAGTAAAAGTGCAGGCCAATTAATGCAAAATTCACTTACCTACTAAGTCATTCGTAAAGCAAGTGTCCTTTGTGCCACTTTGGACACATTATGAATTTTCAAGTTAGTACCTACACAGAACATACAACAGTGGAACGGTGATTAAAAATAAGGGTTACACACACCAAGGAATGTTATACATGATTGAAAATTAGCTTCCCTAAATAAAGGTATTAACAGGAGGCGTGACAAGAAGGTGGATCCAATGCCACCTTACACATAGATGAACTTTTTACAATAAGGGCGAAGTTTAGCAGCCAACACTGATCAAACATCAAGTGCAAACACCACAATGTGGAAACAATACTATTTAGACCATTTCAATTTGCACTGTTTAGATTTAAATTGTTAAATTGTTGTAATGATTCCAAGTCCCACCGCCGTTTCTTTCTGTACTATCTTTTCTCAGTGGTAAGCAAATAGTTGGCAGTAATAGAAAGGAAAAGAGTAAAATGGAATAGGAGGAAGAATGGGGAGAGTTATCGACTTCTGAGAAAGCTCTGAAATGGCCAGCCAGATGGCGTTCACAGTGGGGTGAGGGGCCAAGAGCCAGAGGGAAGTCCTGAATCCCCAACAGAGAAATATGGGGATGAATAGGCCATAAAAAACAGCCATGTCATCACACAGACAAGTGGTTAAATTTAAGGACATTATGAATTGAAATACTATAGTGGCATGTGCCCCAATAGGCAGTAAGACACTCAGAAACCATATGACATAGCCTAATATGCTAATACTAATATATTTTAAGTCTTGGGTAATGTATCTTATTTTACTCACCAAGTTGCTCTACTCATAGTCCACTATTACTTCCAAAAATCTAGTCAAAATTGGTCTCCTGCATTGTTTTTCCACTTAGCTATTTAAACTTTAAATGCTGGGTATAGCATTGTTAGCATTGAAGCATATAGGCAACATAGAAGGATTAAGTATGACTGGTTAAGTGGTAGAGACTCTTGTTTTCTGAAATACCAATTATTACTGGATTAAAATGTTGTTGGATTTCGTTCTATAATGCTGTGAAGAACATGAATCGTTATCAATTATAAAAACTGATTTAATCAAACAGAACTCTCAGAAAACAATCAGATGTGAGTGGGACAGCAAAATAACAGCATTGCTATGTGCAGACAACCCCAGCAAATTCTCCATCAAATGGCACCGTCCTGTATTTCACATGCTGCTGAACAAGCTGCCCTCCATCAGCCAGGTGAAGATGCTCTCGTATGTGAAGAAGCAAGGGCTAGATTTGCCACAAAATGGCCAAAACCGATGTGTATGCATGAGGGGATCAAACAAACGAGCTCCTGTAGCTCAAATTGCAGAAAAAGTTAATGCTGGTACTGATAGAAAGGTGTCACAACACAAAGTGCATCACAATTTTTTGCGTATTGGGCTGTGTAGCCACAGACCAAAGTGCTTATGCTGACCCGTGTCCACTGCTGGAAGTGTCTACAATTGACATGTGAGCATCAGAACTATGAAAAGAAGGCAAGCCGGCAGAGGCTGTGTGATGCTTTGGGAAATGTTCTGCTGCGAAACTTTGGCTCCTGCCATTCATGTGGATGTTATTTGACATGTACCTGAGCATTGTTGTAGGCCATGTGCACCCTTTCATGGCAATGGTATTCTCTAATGGCATTACCCTCTTCAGCAGGATAATGCGCCCTCCCAAAAAGCAAAAAGTGTTCAGGAATGGTTTGAGGAACACTACATCGAGTTCAAGGGCGTAAATCTGATATCAACGCTGAAGGGGACAATTACATAACATTTTCTCAAGCAATTCTTGAGGGGGACATAAAAAGTACTGCTCTAATACTGTTTTAGTTTGCACCCACCATCAGTCTGCACGCTTCTGTAGCTCTGCATATCTGTGGCACATAGGTCATGTCCGGGTGCAGGTTGCTGGTGAGGGGTCTCCCTGTCCATTGAATGTCTTCGTCAATGTCCTAGGAGAAGACACATGACACATGGGGGTGTTGTTCAGGTTCAGGGGTGAACTGGAAGCGCTTGAATAATAGCGTCTAACAAGCCTGTCAGGGGTTGATGCACTGCGCTGCCCTGATGTATTTGAAGTTCCAGTGGTAGGTCAAGAGAGTGAATGGCTCCCAGGCACCTGTGTCTCCACTCCTCTAATGGCAAATTTACCGCCAGTAGCGCCTCGTCACCAACTTCGTAGTTCTGTTTCTTAGATTATTAGGCACAGGGGTGAAGCCTAGGTGGGTTTCCAAAGTGTCTGTTTTGGCCATAGAGACTGGGTAGATCTTGTTCCTCGGGGTCACTTGGCTGGAGATCAATGGCGTAGTCCTAGGAGCAGTGAGGAGGGTCATGCTTTTGGAACCATGGAAGACTCAGGATGTCCCTTGTGCCCCTTCTTCCCGCAGAACACAACAATCTGTGCTGTTGCACTGGCTCAATCGCAAAAGTAACTCGCCCCATCCCCAAAAACGGCTCAGAATTGCACATGAATCTGGGAAACACCCTCAGTTCTCCAGACCCGCTGTCCCAAAGTGCCGTTGCCCATTCGAAGGTGCGTCCGGTGAGATGGGAGATTGCGGGTACCTTCTGCGGTTCACCCACTCCTGTCGATGTCAGATTCCCACACAGCTACTGTACCTGCATGATGTGCCAATGCTAAGGGCTGGGGGGTCAGTAGATCAAATCATTGTGAGGCATAGGGTGGGGCTTCGCGATCTATTGAAACTTAATCATGCTATTAAGTGTCTAGAATAAGCACAATTGCTTTTGTTTTGTAGTATTCATATTATGGAAAATACATAGTTATTTTTATAGTGATATATTGGAGGGAGAAATCATAGTTTTCAATATGGGGGGTTTGTGTCCTGCCCATTTCCCCCTTGGATTTCTGCCTATGATCAAGTTCAAGGTCTTGACTTGGCCTTTTAATTCCCCAGATCTCAACCCTATCAAGCATCTGTTTAAAAGTCAGCATATCCTTAGTTCTTAATACTGTGTATTGCCCCCTTTAGAATCAATGACAGTGTGCAGTCTTTTGTATTAGTTGTTTATGAGGCCTGAATTCCTGCAGGTGTTATAGCTGCCCATTTGTCTTGACAAAATTCCTTCAGGTCATGCAAAGTCTTTGGTTGTCTTGCATGAACTGCATGACATCTCCAAGGAGTGGCTCTATGATATTAAGGTCAGGAGACCGTGATGGCCAAGTTTAGCCAAAACTATGCTGTAACAGAGAGCTATAGTTTTGGCTAAACTTCTCAACTGCTGTAAACATCTTGTTATCTTTCTAAGCTGAAGGTTGCAGAGAAGCTGGTGAGACATGTAGACTACGCTGTGGGCTATACGGAAAGTATATAGGCCAGAGCTCAACCTTTAACAAAGAGCTTTTGACCTGACTCTGTTGAGAGTGCTGTTAACTGCTTCAGGTTTATAAATCTTGAATAAAGCTTTACTTGTGAAATTTAATCTACTGTCACTGTGCATTTCCCATTTAGTGATTTCCATGACATTTCAGCCCCCCCCCCCAAAATATCAGTGAGCCACCACCATGCGTCACAGTGGGGAGGGTATTCTGTTCACTGTAGACATTGTTGACCCCTCTCCAAATATGGCACTTATGGTTGTGACCATGAAGCTCTATTTTGGTCTCGTCACTCCAAATTACAGTGTGCCAGAAGCTGAGGCGTGTCAAGGCATTGTCAGGCATATTGCAACTGGGCTTTTTTGTGGCATTGGCGCATTAAAGGCTTCTTTCTGGCAACAAATCAATCAATCAATCAAATTTATTTTAGAAAGCCCTTTTTACATCAGCAGTTGTCACAAAGTGCTTTCACAAAACACCCGGCCTTAAACCCCAGGGAGCAAACAACAGTAGTGATGAACTTCAGTGGCTAGTAAAAACTCCCTAAGAGGGCCAAATTTAGGAAGAAACCTAGAGAGGAACCAGGCTCCATGGGGTGACCAGTCCTCTTCTGGTTGTGCCGGGTGAACATATTACGAGTCCAAATTTTTATAATTCAATGTATGTGGGCTAAGCCCAGAGTCTATTTAAACCTAGTCCAGATTGGAGGCAAAACTGGAGGGACAAGGACAGGGGGGATCAGCAGAGTGGCAGCTTGAAATGGTCAGGTATCGTCTTGATCTGCAACACAACCAGGAGGACTTTGGACATGGACCGCAAACGAGTCAAGCCTGGTACTCCCTAGATGTGGCTCCAGACCTCATGTCCTCCTAAGTTTAAAACGACAGAAAACAGGGAAAATTAAGACCCTACACCCCCAGCACAATAATATAGCAGCCTAAGACGTTGGGGCTGAGACAGGGGGGGTCCAGTGACACTGTGGCCCTATCCAGAGGAGGTCCCGGACAGGGCCCAACAGGCAGGAAATCAATCCACCCACATTGCCAAGCATCAACCAAAGGGACGCCCACCAACCGCAACCATCCTGAATGAGGGCCGAGTATTGCCAGCAGGGCACAGCCCAATTGCACAGTGTGCAACAGGGAGACAACAACAAGCCAGTGACTCCGCCCCCGAATGGCATTGGAGGGAGGGCATC